>CAEGAF010084382.1:0-15254 GCA_903067075.1 Micropoecilia bifurca | reverse complement strand
ATATATGGTGTTTATATATAAAGCAGGTACAAAACAACTGTTAAATGTCATGTTTTGGTGGAGACCAAAATGCAGATTGCAAGACTGTGGCAAATAAAGAACTCAGAAGATGGGAACGGGCTGTGTGAGGATCAGACAACAGAGCAACCGATCCACAGAGTTCTGCTGCCTCATTCTTTCATGCACCTGTGCAGCGGATGAGTAAATGAATAGATGAGGAACAACTGAGGAACAAAATGAAACTAAGGCACAGAGGGGAAACACTGAGCAAACCAGGAGACAGACAAAACCAAACACTAGGATACCTAAAAATACAAGCATGGGAAAATTCACTAAAACAACCTGAAATACATGTACTTAACTGAACTCAAAGTTCACCAGACTGACATTAAATCATCTGATTAAAAATACACATCATTTTGCTCCTATTTCATTTAATGATGCTTCGAAAGTAAAATATCCTTTTGTTTGCTAGAAATGGCAAGTGTACAATTTCTTTAAATCAAACCAAACCCAGTGATTTCAGTGGTTGTGTTGTGTCTGAAAACTGACTGAAAGGGTAAAAAAGAAGTAAAAAAAAAAATCTAAATACCAAAATGAGTAATAGTGAAGATGCTGTTGTCTCATTAATTCCTCATGTCTTTTCTCCTTCTTGGCCCAAGTTTAAATCAACTGTCATGCTATAACTGAAGCAAAGAAATGCAGTGGTCGTATATATGAATGAATGAATAAATATGATTTGCCTGTCTTGGACCCTCTCAAGGACAAAATCTCGTGCTCCCTTTGTGTCTCTTGTGAGCTGCACGCCTGCATCTCTGTCTTGGTGTTTGCCAGTCGTGGACGTGTGATTGTAGTTTTGACTAAGAATTTTCTCGTGTGTTTGTGGGTGTCTTCATCTGCATTTACAAGGGCTTGTGTGTTGCTACCGGATGTCCTGTAGGGCTCTCTCCTGCTGTTTTTTTTTTTTTTTTTTTGTGGCATAATGACGATCTACTTCCCCCAGCAGTGCAAACACAAACAAACACACATCTCTCCCCTGCTCCCCCGTCCTTGCCTCATCTGTGGAAGTCACATTCACATACAGCCGTTTGCAGGTGATGTACCCAGGAAACGCTGCCCTGTAATTGTGTCACTCTGTCTTCCTGTGGTGAGGTAGCTGATGGCTTGGTGCCTGCAGCCTGCGACTCACCAGAATTACCAACTGAGCGGCGAGTGGGAGAGGAGGGGCTCCATTAAAATGCAAAATCACCACTGCTGTGCACTGCAGCGCCTTGCACCCTCACTTTTTCTCCAAGGCAGCCATCTTATGATGGAATGAGTATGTGCTTGATGGTGTGTGAATGTGTGTGTGTGTGAGTGTCTATGTGCGTGTGAAAATGCGTGTGCATGTGCATCTCTATGTCCCTCCTTTTGATAGAGTGTAGAGTTGAGCCGCGGCATGGAATGGTGAGATGGTGTGGTAAGCAGGTTTGTGTGCGGGTGTGTGTGTGTGTGTGTGTGCGTGCGAGCGAGGCAGGGGTGATAAATCAGAGCTAGGTAAAGGCTTTTTAATGCAGCGGACCCCTCTCCCAGCCTCCATCCTCTGTCAGGGCTCAGTAAAAGATGAGAGCCCCCTGGGGAACGGCACTAGCCCGCAGAATAGCACGTCTACGCCGCAGGTCACACACACATGCATGCAAACACACACAGGGATAGACGCATAGCCACTGACTGGGCCTTGTGAATGAGTGAATACATGAATAACTGAATCAACTGAATGTATGAATATATAAATAAAACTTTGCACAGGAGCTACATTTATTGATGAACACCCCAGCAAATAAATGTGTTTTTCAAATGATTTCCAAATGAATCCCTAAATGATTTATGGCCGGTGATATTGCATTTAGATCAGAGAAAATATTTTTGCACAAAACAGAATGAATATTTGGTTCATTTCTGCCTGTGCTCCGAAGGTCAAACAGAGTCCCTCTCGATGATGTGCCTTGAGTCTTGAAGCGGCCCCAGGTTTCAGGGGGCCGGATATGAAAAATATGTGGAATTTGCCAACATCTGACAATACTTAGTCGGCAATATATCTCCTGTCTGATAGAAAAATGTGTTCTGAATTGCAGATACGCTCTCCTTTCTGGCATACCTTTTTAATTTGACTTTAAGGGAAAACATGCCAAGCTCTGAGATAGACAAGGAGAGATATGACCGCTGAATTTTGGGCAGACCTTTGCGGATGGGGCAAAAAAGAACTCCAGCAGCTTGGCTCAGAAGCTGAGCACAAACACTTGAGAACATAATACTTGACAACGAGCCCGGAGTGTCAGTGAGGGGCCCTACAGAGAAAACTCTGGCATGTGTGTTTAGAGGAAAAAGAAGAAAAAATAAGAGGCTATAAATGCACAAGATTTGATTCTTACTCAGGATGTCAGATAATCTGGGACAACATTTATGCCCTTCTTTTTGTTAAATATTATAAATTAGTTGGACTGTTAAACAGTCTAGCATTACTGTCCAGAGAAGAGAAGTGCACATAGTGCAAGGCCACAAAAATCCTTTTGTTGGAAAACATTGTTTTTGTGTTTTTTTAAATAAAATTAAATTAGCTAATAGATACCATCTGACAGTGTAGGAAATATCTACAAACACACATGAGTAGATTGTGAAATGTAGATTCTGAAATAAATAATTGCTTCTCAAAGGAAAGATTTACTTTTTTCATAGAGATGGATGGACCAGGCCAGTAAAAATCTTTGATTGGCACAAAAAAAAGAAAAGAGAAAGAAAGAAAAAGTGGCCACATTTTTCCAGGAGTGGCCATAGACCTTGATCTAGAAGAGGTGCATTTCACATTTTAATGACAGAAAGTTGCAGTAGGTCTTAGCCATCTTATCTTAGATCCCACTTTATGCCCTTGACATTTTATCTTCTTCCCAGGTCAAGATTTCAGTTGTTATATTTAACGGCCATTTGAACTTTTATAAAGCGATTGGTGCTGTGATAAAGAATCATGTCTTAAATATCAAAACTCAAATACCTTCTCAATAACTGCAGCATGAAGACAGCCATCACTGCTTTAATTGAACCCAGGTTGGACTACTGAATTCCTCTTTGTTTTGCCCTGAGTCAGTCTCTGTTATCTTCTGCTGCCTTACTTCTGACTGAACCCAGAATAAGATATAGAATCAGTACTGTGTTTTTATCACTTTTATTAAGTATAGACTTGATTAAAAAATGTCACGTTTTACAAGGTTTGGAAACCCAAACATATTTCCTAAGTATCCTTTCTTTAGATTATAGAACTTGGACATTCTAACATTCTAGTTTAGCCAGTTCCAAATTATATTCATTGACTGAATAAGTCCCAAAGTTCTGCGACAGCCTCCTCCTCTTCATTAAATGTGGGTCTCCCATTCATCCCTTTACAAACAGCTTAAGCACATGTATCCACCTAATACTTTGGAAAACATTTTTATGTAAAACTTGTAGCATGATTTGTAACTTTATTTACTATTTCTAAATCTGGTTTTACTCATTTTATCTCATTCATCTTTTAAAGTGTTTTTAAATATTCTTTTCACTCTACTTTATTTTAAATGTGCTTGAGAAATAAAATGTATTTAATACAAAGAGGCAAAAGCTGTGTTTTACACACTGTTTATAATTTGACAGTGCTATCAGAGGTCATGCACATGTTCTGTTTCGGAGGTTTTAAAAAATATACAAGTACTAAATTTAGCTGACATGTACCCTGTCTTACATCTTAAACATTACTCCTCTCTGCTTTTATTTCCATGTTTAGGAAGATGCGCTTCAGTTTGAACTCCACTTAGAGGCCTCGCTACATTACTCACAGAGGCAATGTGCATATTGCCGTGTTTATTATTTCTCGTGTTTTATGTGTGTTTTTGTATTTGCGTCTCTGCACATCTTTTGGACGGAGCAGGTTAATGCTGGTTGACACGTGCGGCTCACTCATCTCCAGGAGGAATCAAGACTCCCGGCTAAACCTTTGCACAAAGGTATCCATGGCAACTACTAAAATATATTTCTTTTTTATCCACGGCAAGTTGGAAATTCCAACGCTAAAAAGCATCGTCATTACCTGGCGGCTCCAGACTTAACAGGGTTATGCTTTCTGTGCCTGCTGTTGATGTTGTTTATTGTTGCCTACAGATGTAATTTAAAATTTGGTCGTTTCTTGCCACACACACTGTCTTTCAAAAGTATACGTGCCACTTAAACCTTTAAACAATTTCTCCCAACGCAACCTCAAGTTTTGATGTACTCTGTTGTGATGGATGTGATAAAACAACAAAAAAGCATACATTTCTTCAACGGAAGGAAGATGCTGCAACAGTTTTAAGATCTTTTAGCGTATTAATTTCAAAAGAGTGGTATGCATTTAATGTTAATGCTTGCTCATTTGTAAGCAAGCATTAACAAAGCAATATTTATGGAAAACAAAGCATGTACTGTTTTCCGTAGCTTTTTGTTAGTCTAAAAAAAAATACAATTAAAACACATTAAGCTTATTTCTGTTGTAACGCAGAGAAGTTCCCAAAGTATGAACAGTTTTGCAAGGCACCTACAAAAGAAGACATTGCAATTTTCACTTGGACTCCCTGGGATTTAACAATACCCCAGTTTGTCAATAAACCGAAGTCAGATCGGCAAGACGTTATCAAATATTCATGACACTTTACACATGTTCCTGCTTGTATTTGGTTTCTCATGTGTGTTAAGTTGGGTTGGAGCATTGATTGATGGAGGACACAAAACACAAGTCTGCACTCTTGTAGTTTCTTCCTTTGTAGTTGCTGATGACTGTTGGCTGATTGCACAATGATTCTGATGCTTATGTTAACCATAAAGAGACTTGTAAATAAATGACTGTGTAGCACATGAGTTTAAATGTAATCCTATATGTGGTACTTTAACTGAACAACACAGTTTACAAAAAATAAAATAAAATCCTAACCTAGAAAGTGATTCATGTGTCTCTATACAGCTGTAGGACATACAACTCAAGACAAATGAACCTATATGTAAAGTCAAGGTGATGAAGCCCCTAGGGTCAATATATATTTTTTCAAAAGATAAATTGAAACAAACAAACAAACAAAATAACTCAACTGCATACCTCCTACTTCATTTCTTTTAGGGTAAGAACGGAAAAAAGCACATTATGTCCTCCACCGCATTCCTGGACAAGCAGAGGTTCAATCACATTTGCAGAAGTTATCAAAACTTTCAAAGGGCTCAGCTGGCGCCTTAAGCCACAGGAAATTCACTGGGCCATCTGGAGGGATGTGTGCAGATTATTGCTCATTTAGTCTGCTCTAGACATCAGTAGGAAGAAGACTGAAATGGCTAAAGTCGTGCACAGACAGGACAGTGCGTATGCGCACACACACAAACACAGACGCTGGTGCTGGTGCTGGCGCTGGTGCGCACAGCACACCTGTGCGTAATCCCCCCATAATGCCCTTTGGTATCTTGTTTGTCCCGCTCCTACCCATCCAGTCAGATGGGTCGGAGGAGTTCAGTAACAGACAAACATCTTGCAACGCTTTCCAAGTAAGGTATGAAACATAAAATTGTAATATATATAATCTTGCTTGATAATTGAAAATAAAGTATCATTTTGATTAAATATGTCATTGAAATCACAGTTATTTGAATCAATTTCCTATTGACTTTCTTGGTCAGAAACACGCTATCTATTCCAACAATAAGACTCTTAACATGCTATAAAATACATTGCATCTGTCATTATTAGTATTACCTTATACTATTAATTATCTGTGGTTGAGTCGGAGTGGAAAATGACGGATGGTTGATTTATTATTGTAACAAATTAACAATGCAAACATTCCATATTTCAGACATTCACAAATTCGGTTTCAATTTGGTTTTGCAGAAGGTGTGTATAAATTATTCTTTTTAACATGAAGTATCTTAAATGTAAGTAAAAATAAAACTGACAACAATGATGTTTAGATATTCCCCAGGTGTTGGTTTAACATTTGCATTTGAAAGGAAATCTGAGTAACTTCACAGCTTTGCATTTTTGATTAAATATTAGTTTCATAGGAGCAAATATTGTTCAGCAATACTTTTTTAAAAATCATGAAACAAAGTAAAAAAACTCCCTAAAATTCAGCAATTAAGATTTTACACGGTAGAAATAAATGACTGTCTCCCCCTGTTTTGTTGAATGCACACACACAAACACACACACACACACACACACAGATTTGCCGTCAGTGTTGCAGGCGCAGATCTAGCTTTTAAAAGTTCTAAAGAATAACAACCTTTGTCGACCTGCATCATGAAACACAGCACCCTACAGAGCATCTATGCATTTTTTTTTATTATTTGCCCATTCAGCTTACACATATTGGGTTGGACGTATGATAATGTAAAAATTCCAAATTACCCTGGGACCTGAGACCAAAAAGGAAAAGGCCAAATTTACCTGAATTCCCAAACCGTAGCTTTTTACACAAAGCTCCAGCTTTGTGTGAAATGCAACCAGACAAAACCTAAACACCATGATAAAGGCAAAGGAAATTACTTTCCTTATTTTAGGTGTGATTGATTGTCCCCCTGACCTGCTAGACTGAAGAGGTGGTTAAAAAGAAGAGGCAGACTTAGATAATTGGGCCCGGTGGTATCCAAAGCCCGGCAGGTGTTGAAAGAAGTCTCATAATGCAGGTACCAGCAGCGGCTGCAACCCTGAACTTCTGCACACCTAGGATTTGTCTACCTTGAAGGAATTTTGGTGTTTTATGTTTGCCATGTCTTTTATTGAATAGATGAAATATGAGCTACTTGTAACTCCTATTGACGTATTGGACATGCCACAAGAAAACAAAACAAAAAAAAAAGGTATAGAGGTGTCAAAAATCCTCAGAGATGTCGACAAATAAAGAGAGCATTTTTGTTTTATCTTTTCTTGGCACAAAAAATAATGTCATTCAGTCTTTGGAAGTGGTGTCAGTTGTTAGAAATATCTTGCAGATACATGAGGGATGTAACTCCCTTACCTGTTGAAAAGTGAGTAAGGAGAAGGATCAGAGATGGAATTTAGTTGAACAGAAAAAGGCACAGATGTTTTCACTCTTTAATTTCATTAGTGAATCACAGGGCTATCCAAGTCCTTCTAGCCATTTCAAATGAAGAGGTAAAAGCCAGGCATGAGCATTAATGATAACAGTTTTTTTTTCTTAGAGAAAAAATATGCATGTTCTATCCTTACTATTATCTGCAAGCCACGGGCTCTGTTCCAATTAGAGAATACCACAGACGTACCATCCAACAAGCATGCACACAAACGAACCTACAATAGGTACAGTAAAGTACCCGGCATTAGAGAGCCAAGAGAAGAGCTTTTTACTTAAAAAAAACTATTTAATCAGGAAAATCAACGCTTCACATCAAAGAAATGGAGATGAGGGACAGGCGGATAAAGAGGCTCATCAAAGAAGGAGATCTAGTTAGGGATTCAACGCCCTAATTCCCTTTCTCTTAAAACCGTCGTCAGAGGGGGCACAGGGCCAATTTGCTCCCTAAATGGCTCCGTGTGAATGTGCAGATTGCTTTGCATAGCCGCTGGGAATGTGGGTTTCCTCCTCTTTTCCTTCTCCACACAGAGCCTGAGAATTAGAAAAGATCCAAAGACAGATAGGCTTAACTGAGCCCCAGCTACCTTCCTTAAGTCCAGAGCCCTGCTCCAACTTCCAACTAATTTAATACATGTCCTAACTCAATTAATAGGCTCTAATGCAATGTTTCTTCTTCATCTCTTTTTCTTTCCTGAGGATTGGGGGCTTCAATTAGGGTTACAGAGTAATATCAGCAAAAAAGGTTTGGATTGTAAGTCTCTCTGAAAGTTAAGACAATGACATGTCCCAGTGGCATTAGGGTTGATCATATATGCATCCTTAATCTCAAACATCGTCCTAATCTCACTTTCTGGGACTTACTTCACATTAATGTAATGTAGTGCATAAAATATTGACCACCGGTCTTTCCTATCTGGGGCTTTATATGCATTAGTGTTGCATTCATTAGTCAAAACGTCCTTGACATAAAAGTGGACCTCAAAGAATCCTCAGGATATGTCCCTCCGTTTTCCACAAGATGTCAACCCAATCATCATCTAGGATTGTAACACCCACCTCGAGGTTTTAAGTTTTCTTTTAATCCATCACAAGACTCCGTCAATACTTCTATAGGAGGTTTAAACCGTACAATTGATTCATGTTGGATTACCTTACATTACCACAAAGGACATCTGCCACAGAGACTTGGAGAAGTTCTAGGACAAAGAAAGAAGCCATTGGTCAGTATCACATAAATAATTTAACGCAAGATCAAACCAATGCAACAACCCGATGTTCTTCAGGGCCCCCGCGAACCTCATAAGTAGAGAAAGTGCATGCTTTATTCTCTTAAGCCCAGCAAAAGTCTCATCTGAGCGCAGATTCATGCGTTTGTGCCGGTAGAACTGAGGCCGTTTCCCTCTGCAATAGGTTCTCCATTACGCCTGCAGTTACAATTGATTGTCTTGACAATCAGCAATTAAGCACTGGTGATCAGAGAAGGGAAAAAGAAAGAGTGGGAAGAGGAGGTGGATAGCAACCATCACAACCCCCCCCTCCCTCCATCCCACTCCTCTCTTGTCAGCCCAGGAAAGGCTTCACTCAGCTGGGGTGAGTTTGGCCTGGGGCTGGGCTCACTGGTGGAGGTTAACTCCAGCATAAATAAGCATCTTTGGACTCATTACAGGGATTAGAGAGTAATTCGCCTGCGAGGAAGGAGACGACTGCCAGGGTTTTGGTACAGTTTACTACAGTCTTATAGGGGCGAGGGCCCTTGAGATTACAGAGGGAGAGAGACGGAAAGGCAGCAAAAGAGAGAAAGGCCAAGGGAAAAGAGAGGATGGCTGTCAAGTGTGTGTGAGTCAATCCAAGCCCCTGGCTGCCCCCTTGATCTTGAGCATGTTGGGGTGCTGTGAAAACGAATAATGGGAGTTAGAACGACCAGGCCTGTCTAGAGAGAAGTGTACTGATTGTTATAACTTTCCCTCATCTCGCGCTCTCTCTCACTCCTCCACTTAACTAAATAAACACCCAAGAGGTAGCACTCTATCAATTTTAATGATGTTGAAATACAATTTAGGCACAAAATACACAACAAATGCTAATTTGGCCATGATGAGAGGCATCAGAAATTCCTCCCATTATTTATTCAGCTGACTTTCTGCATTTTTCATCAGAACAAATATTCCCATTTCAACAAACACACACACACACACATCCACACGCCCCATCACAGAGCCAATTTGGAGCATAAATCAACACATTCACTCATCAAATATATGCCCCATGTGGTGCTCTGTAGTCTGTCCAGTGCACCAAAGACAAATAATTCCATCCAAAGTCCAGCCAGAGAAACAGAGGGCACAGAAGACTGTCAATATATGCACACATACATTAAACATAGACAACTGTGTGCTTAGAAAAGACAGTGAGGAAAAGTCATCCTGTCATAAAGTCATACATGACTAAATATTTTGAAAAAAAGAGGAAAATATTAGGAAGAGATGAACACAATTTTTTCATAAATTAACATCTCCATCAAGGAGATAGGAAATAGAGGTACCAGAAATATTTCTCATATGAAACTCATACCAAGAACCAAACGTAAAGTTTTTCCAGTGAGAGAAACAGATATAAAAAAACAGCATGGGAAAAAACAAAACAAACAAACAAAAAAAACAATAAAAAGGTGTTTCTACTTTTGTATACCACCTTCATATCACTAGTGGCACACAACTTCCTAAGTCTGTTTTCTGTGTAAATAATCAATGAATAAGTAAATCAAGTTTAATCATTGGCTTCTCTAAATATGACTGCCCAATGCTAACATAAGTTTAAAGGGTTTTGACAATTTTTGCAAAAACAGATAAGATGTTTCTGAGACTCAAGTTGCTTTAAGCTGATAGAAGTCTGATTTGGTCATGTCTGTTAGCTTCATCTTACTGATCAGGATTCATGTTAAAAAAACAAAACAAGAAAACCCCAGAGTTATTTGCTAAAGGTAAGATACTACTTGCTTCTTACAGTTTACCAAATCTGTATAAATTGCTTATATAATCCTCAACTATCCCTTTCACTCAGACCGAGTTTCTAGCAGTTTTCTCTCAGCAGGATGGGACCATCACCTGCCCACAACCCGCATGTCCATCTTCACCACACTGGGCGTCCCTGCTTCTGCCCCACATTTCGGACATGTGAGGTAAGCGTCGGCGATGCTGTGGCTTTTAATGCAGTAGTAGCAGAAAACGTGCTGGCACCCCACCGTATGAGGCATTGTTGGCCATTCTCCACATAGTCCACAGTTTTTCCACACGTCTTTTCCCTCTCTTGTGCCTTCTTCCTCAGAATCTTTTCTTCCAAGCACATGCAATAACACCGCCGCTTTCAGTTTCCTTAAATTTACCAGCGGCAATAAGAAGATGAGGAACTCGGCAAAGCCGTGCCACAGTACTTCCCGGTTCATGTACTGGTAAGTTACATCTCGAACCACATTAGGTTTACTGAACACAGCCTGAGCTCCCGCAATTCTTTCGGGTAGGACAGGGTGACGGCCACTCCTTAGAAAAACTAGGAAGTTGACAAAGGTAGCGAACTTTGCCAGACCAGAAACAAGAGTCAGGGCTTTACGGAGACTTTGTTGCAGCAAGCCACCATCCAGCTCCGAAACAGCCCCTCTTGGACTCAAAGCCAAACATTGCAGGAGACGGTAGGAACGCTCCTGCAGCCAACGGGGGCCTGCAGTGAGTATGGCAAGACCCAACTTCTGACGAGGGGACAGTGGTCTGTAGTTGGGAGAAGATGAAGACGTGCTTCGATAGCGCAGACTCAGTAGAGATTGACCTACTGTGGCATTGCTAGAATAAAGAGTAAACCTCCAGAGCAGCAGATAAAGTAATGCTTTCAGTTCAGGCTCCACCGGGGTGAGCAACCCTGGACGGCAGTTCTGGAAACACTGAGTGAACTGGGTCCACAGCAGTTGCTCAAGAGCCGAGTCCAGCTCCAGGGCGTCCAGCTGGCTGATGCGCAAAACTGGTGGGTCAACTGCAGATTCTGACCCATTAGTTCGAGCTGTCCTTTTGTTGTGGTCCCTGTTCAAACCTGCTGGAAAAAGAAAAAGAAATTAATCAAGACAGATATTAATGAAAGCTTTGAGATTTGTGTTTGATGTAGAATTTGCAATAACAATTTAACTTTGGTTTAATTTGGAAACCAAGTCATTATTAATACAGCTTCTCAAAATGTGGAGTTCGAATAGAAGAACCTGTGAACACTAACATTTTTCTTAAAGGGAACCTGGACAGCAAGATACAAACAATACCAAGTTTTCAATTTACATCTTAAGTTGAAATACAAACAGAGTGGATTTTTCCCAAGGATCTTACACATGTTTATGTAAAAATTCCATATATTTTTAGACTCCAGAGTTTTCAGGCATTTTTTAGCCCATTTTGGAACTGGACACACCAAGATTCATAATAAATTCACAACAGATGACAGTACAGACATATGTGACTGTATAGGCGAATGCATGCATGGATGGATAACTATACCATCTACCCTATTTACTCTCCAGACTTTATTTCCAGGCAATATACTCTGGATTACACTTTAACATTAATCTTTTCCCCATAATTTTTCCATAGTATTTCAGACCCATGAGCAATAATGAAGAACACTGATGTTGTATGACCACTATTATGTTACATCTTAAAATCTATTTAGGTTAAAATCTGCTCTGAGAAAAAACAGTATAAAGAAAATCACTTCTATTACAGGACAACTTTGTTATGCGGAGCAGAGAGGCCCTGGAGGGGAAGCCCATCCTATTAGAAAGGTTATTTTTCTTTACACAGAAACGGAAATCACTTTTCACATGTAAAACCCGTCCTTAATGCAAGCTTTGAGCTACGGCATACGGTGAAGCAGGGGGTCTTAGAATGCTTTCTCCACTGTATAAACACACACCATTCTACACACTAGACACACACCCACACAGTAGGCAAAGCTAAGGGGCTATCGTTGCCTGCTCCCTCCAGAGATAGGGGTGTGTGTACAAATCACATCACCAGGGATTAGGCTAACGGCATGGTCTCTGGTACACCATAAACATCTGCCAAATGTGGAACAATCCCCCCTTCCAAGATTCAGCTCCATATGGGATCTCACCATTGTGTCATCTGGGCTACTTTGTGCTGCATACATTTGCAAACTGCTCAGTTCCCCAGTTTTATCTGCCCTTTGCCCGAATGAAACGCCTAAGAGGTGGAAGACTAACTAACACATTGAGAGACAGACAGAAAAGGCCACCGAAGGAGAGAGAGAGAGAGAGAGAGAGAGAGAGAGAGAGAGAGAGAGAGAGAGAGAGAGAGAGACAGAGAGAGAGACAGAGAGAGGCCTTTTCTTGACAGTAGCTTTTGTGTCTCGATGAACAGGATTTGTCACGAGGCTTTAAAAGAGATTTCCACTGGGTAAATATGGCAGTTTTGACAGAAAGAGAGAGGGATGATGGTCACTTTAGATGCTTTTCAAGAAGGTTAAAAAAAGCCCATCCTAACATACTGGGCCAATACGGAGGTATACAGGACTGTCTGTGTATTCAAGACATTTTAAATAGAGCCAGGATACACCATCCAAATAAGTGAGAATTAGCAAACCAATGAAAAAGAGTGAATTTACGCTGAACTAAGCAGGTATGACAAATTTATTGAGCTTTCTTTGAAATGCTGCCATGTTAAGCGACCAGGACCTCGTTTGTGATGGGAGAGGAGTGTGGATTATAAAATATATATATATAAAAATACAGCAGAAAAATAGAAGTAGTCTGAATGTGTATGCCAACCAATAAACAGGCTCTGTTTGTTCTGCTTAATCTGAAAGTTTTCCTTTGATGGAGGAAAATTTAGAGATTTTATGCATGTGTGTCTGGCTATGAATGCGTGCCAAGGAAAGCCTTGATCTATGTGGGGCTCTAATGCAACACTAAGTTAATCTATCAGTCTATAGCTGACACACACACACACACACACACACACACACACACACACACACACACACACACACACACACACACACACACACACAAATCGACAAATACACACACTGCCAGGTGGTGGAAATCCCCGTCACAGCAGCAGCACTCTCGGGAGAGTAAACCCGACCGGGTCCAATAGTCTTTTCAAAGCTTTTTATCGAGCAGTTTACAAGTTATGAATGAATATGTTTTATTTGGGGAAACACGGTATTGACAACCACCTATCAATAGTAATGTGACTATTGTCAAGGGTCTGTCAATATTAATGTAATTATGATGTAGAGGGATCAGAGGGAGGCTAGAGTCGAGGGCCAAGTAACATCTCCTGCCCACTGCCATATCAATAGCTGGGATTGTTATTGACAGCTTCCCTTCAGACTTGCAGGACTTGCCAAATATATAACAAGCAGGCACTTCAGTCAATGCAGGGCTGCCTATAAAAATTAAGCATTTGAATTTACATGGCTTTTACCGCGGACAGCTGGAAATCCATGTTCCTTATGTAATACTCAAAAGTCACAGTCGATACAAGTGTTTAGGAAGCAGTGACAGGGTGTGTTAGAGGCAGTGTTTTTTACAGTTCCCATACAAACCTGAATGATCAGAGATACAGAGAAAGACATTATTTATTTGACAAAGGGAGATGCATATAGTGGCATCCACAGATTTTAGCAGTCATGGAAAAATGTGGAAAAAAATTAAATAGACCTGTCTTTTATTTCAGTAGTATAATATTATGCTTTGAATTTGTTTTATGAATTCAACTTTTTATTCATGTACATTTGTTAAGTGAGTATAAACTCCCATATTAGAGAATAAGTGTTTTTTTATTATTATTATAATTAAAAATACAATAATTGAAGTCACAATTAGCTGAACACGTGCTCCAAATTTTTTTAATCACATCCTTTTTTATCAATAGGTCAGGAATGAACACTGACCTATGTTCATTCCTGTGAGTGTGAGATTATGCTATTCAGTGTAGCATAATCTCACACTGAATATTTCTGAGAAATCATACCTTTTATTTAATTCCCTTTTAGGCAGTGACAGAAAAAATGTCCCATGTTGAGAGAGGAAATATATATATATATATATATATACACACATATATATCACAACAACAGACAAATTCATCTCAGCAGATCTTTTGGTGGCTGCAGATTTAGGAATTCCTTTGGTCAGCCAACCAACTCACAAATAAAAAGAAAACTATTTAGGGGAGTTGGTGGCTAATGAAAATGAATCTGAAAGCAAATTCACCTGGAAAACCTGTAGACTCTTCTTTTTTTTAAGTCATACTAGAAAAAAAAGAAAATAAAATCACTTTCCTTGGAATGTTAAAAGGTATTTCGATTCGGATCAGGGTGATTCTCTTCTTGTTCCATTAGTTTGTGCATGCTATTTAGACAAAGATAGCACACTGACTCAAGGCTGACTATGATAGCTTAGGGACAACAACAATATCCAATCTAACATGAAACCCACTGTAACACTGCTCCGAGGCAAACGGGGCCATGGCCAATGTGAGGAAGGAGAGGAGAGGCTACAAAAAGCATACAGAGCATCAGCCTAGCGCTTTGGAGCAGAAATGGGTACTCTGAAAGCTAGACAATAAGCCGTAATGTCAGTTACCCTACAGAACGATGGATAGACAAAAAGACAGACACGTCAGCCGGCACATCAAGAAACCGCCAGATGGGAGCTTTGAGCTATTGTCTACAGATTCATAGAGACAAAAAAAAATGGCTGGAAAGATAACTAAAGTAAAAAAAAATAAAGGGGCGGGAGACAGATAAGCCCAAACCTTTCCCTAGAAGCTGACCTTGAGAATGACGGTCACAACAAAGAAGGAGGGACCGTCTTATAGCACACGCAGCTCAGCCACACTGAGGTGAATCCATCCAGGGAATAGCATATAGACAGAGAAAGACCTCACTTTCTTCTTGACCTTGGCTTTGGTCTGGGGACAGCAGGAGGGTGTTTAGGACAGGGGGCCTGAAGACTTCGGGGGCGGGGGGGGGGGGGGGGGGGGCCGGCGGGCAGCATTGACAGGGGCAAGGGTCAAGCCATTGTGGGTTTTTTGGGTTTTTTAGTTCACGCTGAAAATCAAGAAACAAATC
>CAEGAF010084381.1:0-14808 GCA_903067075.1 Micropoecilia bifurca | reverse complement strand
AAAAAAACACTCGGACCCGTTACATTGCTCAACTTCCTCGGCATTACCCTCGACTCAGTTTTGATGGTCGGTTCCTTGCCAGCAGACAAATTGTCCTGGATCCGAGAAGTTTCTCCAAGCCAGTCATCTCTAAACGTCAACTCTTGTCTTTATTGAGTCACCTCAACTTCACCATTTGCATCATTCCCTGGGGTCACTCCTTCATTTCACACTTGCTAGATCTGGCCAACTCGGTTCCTTCCCTATTAGATCAAGTCACCCTCGATGACGGTTGCTGCTCCGACTTAGTGCTCTGGTTTCTGCTTTCAGACTGGAACAACCTCTCTTTCTTCTATGGCGACGTCATCCTCTCGGCTGACTCACAACAGTTCTATACGGACGCAGCCCCGTCAGCTGGTTTCGGCAGGTTTTTCCAAGGTAAATTGGCCCCCTTCTTTTCTGCAGTCAGAATCCATAGCTTTCTATGAAATAATTCCCATTGCTGTTGCCTGCTGCCTCTTGGGCTGTTTCTTGAAAAGAAAGAGCATCTCAGCTTTTTGTGACAACTCTGCCGTAGTCCAAGCTATTAATAAAGGTCGATCATCCTCCAAATCCATTATGCCTTTCATCCATCGCATTACATGGCTAGTGGTGAGCGATAATTTCAACATTTCAGCCCGTCATGTTCTAACGCTTTTGCCGATGATCTGACCCGCTTTAAATTTCTGGTTTTTCGTCAGCTGTGTCTCAACTGTCCCAATTAAGCCGCTCATGTATCCCCCTGCCTGTTTTTACATTAAATCTTGCCTCGCCCCCTCACTATCTCCTCTTACACTTTCGCCTGGCATACTTTTGCTATATTCTGCTCTGCGTATGATATACCTCTTCGCCCTGTTTGCATTCCCTCCATGCTCGCTTTCATTACGTTCTGCTTCGATCATCGGCACTTTAAACCCCCCTACATTTGTAGTCTTTTGGCGGGAATGTATTTCTTCTATAAGCTCCATCAACCCAGCACATCACCCAGCCTCTTCTCTAACCCGGCCATCAAGCTCCTTCTCAGAGGGATTGCTAGACAGCATTTTTCTCCCTGATAATAGAAAACCCATCACTCTCCCTATTCTCAGAAATCGTTTAGCGACTTTACCCACAGGCCCTTTTTAAGATTGAGTGAGTTCACATCTCCCACCACTTCGTTTGATCCATCTAAAGATTTATCTATCGACAATCTTAAATTTTACCCTGATCACTACGACATCTTCATAAAGCATTCTAAAAGAATAGGCCTGTGCACAATCTCCATCGCTGGCTTAGGCAGAGCCTATTGCCCCTTTTTCTCTATGTTCAAATTTGCATGCCTGTCCTCTAAACCAAGCCACTTAACCAAACGTCCCATGTTTGGTTAAGTGGCTTGGTTTGTCCGCCACTTAAGAGAAACTTTAGCTTTATGCGGCCTTCCTCCTAGTCACTTTTCCGGCCATTCCTTCAGAATAGGGGCTGCCACGTCAGCAGTCACTCAAGGTATCCCCTCTGCATCGCTTTTGCAACTTGGTCGTTGGTCATCCTTGGCCTTCACCTTTTTGCATTTTGCACTATTGGATCTTAATAAGGTTTTAAGTAGAGCTTCACAATGTTAAAAGAAGAAAAGGCAGTGTAAGAGACAAAAACGTTTGAGCGGGGAATTAATTGAAAACTGCACTTACACTCAAACATGATTTTTCCAGCTGATCAAAAGTTTAAGACCATAGCTCAAAAAACCCAGAAAACCCCCCAAAACAGAAATCAAAGTGTCAGTAACGAGTAGCTCCACCATTCTTGTTGATGACTTCAAACAATCGTTTAGGCATGCTTGATGCAAGTGTTTCCACGAGGCTAGTGGGAGTGTTGCTCCAAGTGTTGAAGATGGCTTCACAAAGGGCATCCACTGTCTGGAACTCATGTCCATTTTCGTAAACTTTCCGTGCCATTCATCCCCAAATGTTCTCAATTGGATTTAGATCCGGGGAACACACAGCATTGTCCAAAAGAGTGATGTTATTCTCTTGGAAGAACTCCTTTGCCAGGCGGGCATTGTGAACTGCAGCATTGTCCTGTTGAAAAACCCAATCATTTCCACACAGACGAGGCCCTCAGTCATGAGGGATGCTGCCCACTGCAACATCTCCACATAGCCAGCTGCTGTTTGACGCCCCTGCACAACCTGAAGCTTAATTGTTCCATTGAAGGAAAACGCACCCCAAATCATGATGACACCCCTACCACTGTGCTGTGTAGAAAACATCTCAGGTGGGATCTCCTTGTCATGCCAGTAACGTTGGAAGCCATCAGGACCATCAAGGTTAAATTTTTTTCTCATCAGAGAAGACAACTTTCTTCCACCTTTTTCAACGTCCCATGTTTGGTTGACCCTTGCAAAGTCCAAACAGGCAATTTTGTGGCGTTGAAGAAGACGTGGCCTTTGAAGATGCTTTTTGTTTCTGAAGCCCTTCTCTCACAGATGCCATCTGATGGTTATTGGGCTGCAGTCAGCATGATTAATGGCCTTAATTTGGGCAGTGGATGGTCACGTGTCTTGACAGACAGCTAATCAGATCCTCCGACTCAGAGCTGGTGACATTTTTTTGGGTCTACCACTTGGCTTTTTTGTTCCATAACCCTCAGGATCATTTAAAAAGTACAAAATGACTGTCTTACTGCGTCCAACCTCAGCAACGATGGCACGTTGTGAGAGGCCTTGCAGCTCAACAATTCTACCAGATTTCTTGCTTTTGCCATCAGGAGGTCTTGACAGTATAAAGACTTGACAGAAAATAACATGGAATCCAGATTTTTGCACAGCTTTTGGCTTTTGAAGACTATGGTCTTAAACTTTTGATCAGCTGAAAAAATCATGTTTGAGTGTATATGCAGTTTTCAGAAAATTCCCTGCTCAAAAGTTCTTGTCTCTTGCACTGATTCTTTCCTTTAACATTGTGAAGCTCTACTTAGAACGTTCTTAAGAACCAATAGTGCAAAATGCAAATTCTTGCAATTTTTTGACTAGTCTTAAGATTTTGGTCAGGACAACATAATAATCTACTGGGGCCCTTTTCTGCAGAATGTTACATACATCATATTCAACAGGAGAGGGTCTGTTGAATATTAAAGAACAAACAAACAAAGTATCACACTAGCATTCTAATCTATGTAAATTACTTTTGTAGTCAGGTTTATGGTTTTACATCAGATATAAACATCAGCAAGGTGTGCTCTGTTGGTGCAGGGGTGAAGCACAACCCATGTATTGAGGCCTTAGTCCTCATGCTGGTGGTTGCAGGTTCAATTCCTAGCCTGGCAACATTTGCCACATGTCTTCCCTTTTCTCATAACCCTCCTTCCTGTCAAACTACTTTCAAATAAAGGCTACTAGAGCCAACAGAACCTTTAAAAGAACATCAGCAAAATTTGGAATGTTGGCTCATTAATTCCATTAATTTTAAGATAATTAGCTGCAGGCAATATTACAATTTTATTTTTGATTAATTTTATAATTACTTAGATTTTTACAATAGATTTCTCTGTTTTCTACATTTCAAAATCACCTGCAATATATGTTTATGGAGTTATAATTTCATGTATTTTCTACAGTAATTAAGTGCTTTTTATATTAAAGTCAGCAACTGTAACTATTTCCATGAAATTTACAGACTTTTTTTACAGTGTTGACTGACTGATGGTGGTTCCATGTATTTTCTATGATAATGAAATGTTTTGGATTTTATGGTCAGAAACTGTTCTATTTTACCATTTTTTACAGTGAAATTTATGGACTTTTTTACAGTATGGCTTATTGTCTGAGGATAAATGCAGTTCAGTTTCATTGTTTACATTTAAACAATAAAATGTTTAAATTATGAAAAACATTGGTTTGGTGCTTCTTGGTCTAAATAACACAAAATGTAGTCAGACCTCAGTGTTTTTAGGTGAGTTTTGACGATTTGTGGTTTGATATTGTCCACACAAAATGTTTGCGTGGCTGCTGCACATTTTCACGGCAGCGATAAAGTGTGTATATTTACGCAAACCTTGACACGAAGTAAATTTTTATACATGCCGACTTGTGTGTAAAATATGGTACCACACATTTTTTGTATGCACGTACGCTTCATGCATGTTGCCCCAGATGTAAAAAAAATGTCACATTCATCTGTTTTAAACAATTATGCACAATTATGAACAGCATGCCGATTACTGGCCTTCATTATATTCACAAAGAGAACCAGTGATGATGACAATTATAGAGTATCATCCTAATTTTACCACCAAATTAGTTACAAATTGGTAGAACAACATATTTAAGGAGCTGGATATAGGCACCAGCAACCCTCCAAACCCCACTAAGGGACAAGTGTATACAGAAAATGGATGGAACCTATTTAATGTTTTAGATTGGCCATCATAAAGTCCTAATTTCAGTCCTAAAGAAATAAATGTCTAATTTCTGATAAATATTAAGGGGATGTATATTATATAAACCTATACATTTGAAGACACTGAAGAAAAATAAATTAAACAAAAATAAAAAAATTAGAAATAAAAAAGCAAATGTAAATATCTTTCAATCTTTCAATGTAAATATCTTGTTTCAGTTGTACATAATGTAAAAACAAGCACAAAGTTATATGTGAAAGTTACTTAAACGAATTGAATACACTCTATGGAAAAATAGATGTTAAGAGTTTATTTTTATTTCATGTATATATAAATATTTACATTTGGGGACAAATATCGTGTTGTTTAAGTTTGTAGCACTCTTGCTAATATAACACAAGCTGAAATAGTGTTAAAAAATTAAAATGTACATGCTTTAAAGTAGTGTCTCTGTAGCTTAGAAGATAAATATTTATTATTGATATTAACAAAATGTGTTTTTGAAGAGAATAGCTCAGTTTTCTTTAAGAGAGACCTACCTTGTTGTTGAATCTTTGCTCACCATGGCATGGAATTAAACCTCTCAACATAAGGAGGCTCAGGTGTGTGAATGATTTTTTTGCCGGTTTTTCTTCCAATAGTGTATCCTCTGACTTTGCTGATGACCTCTTAACCAGAGGAGATCTGTCTGCATTAGAACTCTGTAATGAGTGAAAATGAAATACCCTCCCTGCTTTCCAACCTCTTCGTCATGCAATCACTTGGCAACACAAAAGGATTTTACTTTTTGATGCCAATCTGTTTTCCTGAGCAAATGACTCCATCAGAAGCGACGGTGCTGTCCATCACACTGAAACAGAAGGTGCAGCGTCACTCTGACAGCTGACAGGCAGAGCGAAGGAACTATGATGGAGAAACAATAAAACAAAAAAAAAACAAGATGAGCCCGAAGATGGACATAGCAGGGGATGTCGGAACCTGCATAAGAGCAGAGGCAGAAATATGCATATTACAGAGAGCAAAAATGGAAGCAGGAGGAAAAAAGCTCCAATAAAAGCCAGGGGAAGCAGGAGTGGCCCTTCTTTTTTGTAGCGTGCCCCCGGGGTGTGCCTGTATCAAGTCAATCTTTGGGGCTAATTCGTGTCAGGGTTTGAATCCTATCTCCTTGAGGTAAGCAGAAGGTTGATAAAAATTGAAGTGGAATTGCAGTTCAATGCACAAGAGGATAGAGGGCACAACAATGGGGTGAGGGTGAGGAGGCCGAGCAGTCTACCCCCCAACACACACCTATACACACACACACACACACACACACTCCCCCTTTGATGATCTCCTTATCCACTTCTCCAGTATCTCTGACCTTGGCCAGAAGGTTTCTGCCACTCACACTTGTAATATTGTCATTATTTTTGAAGGGGAAACGTCATCTTGGATTTTTTTTGTTTAACACGGAAATTCTGTTAGTTCTGAGCTGTACATAACAAACACACTGGATCTTACAAAGCAGAAAATGATAACAATTCCGTTTAGATCATTAATTTAAATAATTTGGAAAAATTTCACTTAAATTCTCACCCTGGACCTTCTGCATCCCTAGGAATTTGTAGTTTAACACTTAAATCAAGCATAATGTTGTGACTCCCTTTGTGTGATTTTGTTTTCTCAGGATAATTCAAGTACTGAAATACATTGAAGTGGAATGAGAAAGCCTGGCAGGATACTTTTACTGAGGTAGCCAGCGGTAACCTGGAGTCCAGCTCCCAAATGGCTCTTCACTTAAACCAGTTCTGAGTCCTCTTTTCTAACCCACTTTAGCTCTGAATGGATAATGTGTTGGTAAGCAATATTTAATTTGGTATTTTCATAATAGCCTTGTTTTATTCAGACAATACAAAGTTATTGCTTCACATTTTATTCCAACTTTTAAAGGTTATGGGTAGATATGTCAAATTGACATTCTTGAACTCAATGAGCGTTAGGTTATTCCCTCATCGAAGACATACCTGGAGTGTTGCTTTGATTCATTCCTCGCTGCCATTCCTGGTGCCGAAACGCTTGCTCTCACAAAGCTCCACCCATTTCCACAAAGCTCCTCCTCACAGCTGCAGTCTCCAGCTGAGCTTCTGCGCCAGAGCAGCTGATTCACCACATCAATTAATTCATAGCTTCTACCTCTTTGTAGATTTACTCAGTTTTCATCACGGTTGTGGTGATATGATATCTTTGTGCAGCGGTCTAAATAACTACCATATTTTCCGCACTATAAGGCGCACAGGATTATAAGGCGCATAGAATAGATGCTACAGTAGAGGCTAGACTTACGTTATCCATCCACTAGATGGAGCTGCACTCAAGGGAATGTCAACAAAACAGTCCAACTCCGGTCGGCGAGGAAAGCCTTTTGCGACTGGGCTGGGCCGTGGCCAGACGATGGTCCCGTTCTCCGTTCACAAACAGCCTTTTTGTGGAGAACGTGGTGCTAAATGACCTGCAGAAGACCTGATTCTAGACGGTTGGTAGGTACAGTCATGGCCAAAGGTTTTGAGAATGACACAAATATTATATTTTCACATGATCTGCTGCCCTCTGGTTTTTATGTGTGTAAGTCAGATGTTTTCATCACATACAGAAATACAATTGCAATCATATTATGAGTAACAAAAGCTTTTATTGACAGAATGAGTTTATGCAGCAAGTCAATATTCGCAATGTTGACCCCTCTTCTTCAGGACCTCTGCAATTCTCAATCAACTTCTTAACCACATCCTGACTTATAGCAGTCCATTCTTGCACAATCAATGCTTACATTTTGTCAGAATTCCTATAGGTTTTTTGTTTGTCCACCCATCTCTTGATGATTGACAACAAGTTTTCAATGGGATTAAGATCTGGGGAGTTTCCAGGCCATGGGCCCAAAATCTCCATGTTTTGTTCCCTGAGCCAGTTGGTTATCACCTTTGCTTTATGGCAAGGTGCTCCATCATGCTGGAAAAGGCATTGTTCATCACCAAACGGCTCTTGGACGGTTGGGAGAAGTTGCTCTTGGAGGACATTCTGGTACCATTCTTCATTCATGGCTGTGTTTTTAGGCAAGACTGTGAGAGAGCCGACTCCCTTGGCAGAGAAGCAACCGCACACATGAATGGTTTCAGGATGCTTTACAGTTGGCATGAGACAAGACTGGTGGTAGCGCTCACCTTGTCTTCTCCGAGCAAGTTGTTTTTCAGATGTCCAAAACAATCGGAAAGGGAATTCATCAGAGAAAATGACTTTACCCCAGTCCTCAGCAGTCCACTCCCTGTATCTTTTGCAGAATATCAGTCTGTCCCTGATATTTTTCCTGGAGAGAAGTGGCTTCAATGCTGCCCTCCTTGAGACCAGGCCTTGCTCCAAGAGTCTCCGCCTCACACTGCGTGCAGATGCACTCACACCTGCCTGCTGCCATTCCTGAGCAAGCTCTGCACTTCTGGTAGCCCAATCCCAGAGCTGAAACACTTTTAAGAGACGGTCCTGGCGCTTGCTGGTCTTTCTTGGGCACCCTGGAGCCTTTTTGGCAACAATGAAGCCTCTCTCCTTGAAGTTCTTGATGATGTGATACATTGTTGACTGAGGTGCAATCTTTCTAGCTGCGATACTCTTCCTTGTTAGGCCATTTTTGAGCAGTGCAATGATGACTGCACGTGTTTCTTTAGACATAACCATGGTTCACAAAAGAGAAACAATGATACCAAGCACCAGCCTCTTTTTAAAGTGTCCAATGGTGTCATTCTTACTTAATCATGACAGATTGATCTCCAGCCCTGTCCTCATCAACACCCACACCTGTGTTAATGGAGCAATCACTGAAACGATGTTAGCTGGTCCTTATAAGGCAGGGCTGCAATGAAGTTGAAATATGTTTTGGGGGATCAAGTTCATTTTCTAGGCAAATATTGACCTTGCAATTAATTGTTGTTAAGCTGATCACTCTTTATTACATTCTGGAGTATATGCAAATTGCCATTATAAAAACTGAAGAAGTAGACATTGTAAAAATTAACATTTGAATCATTCTCAAAACCTTTGGTCATGACTGTAGATAAGTCAGTCAGACTTTATTAATAAATTACAAACCAGTGTTCTGACAACTATCCCAGCATGCACCACATGCTTTTTCTTCTACTGGTGAAAATGAAGTCAGCGGCTGCTTACCATAGTTGCTAGACCTGTTGTGGCTTAATATTGGTCAATATACAAGGATTATAAGGCGTACTGTTGACTTTTGAGAAAATTGAAGGTTTTCAGATGCGCCTTATAGTGTAGTAAATACGGTATTACAAATGGAAACTTTACAGAACCTTTGCTATGAGAAACATGTGAAAGGAAACGCAGAATCTTTAACTCAAACCTCTGAACACACACTTGTTCCACCATACAGTATTAGCAAAGTTTTGTCTAGATTTCTTCACCCCTCTCAAGTAAACATCTTCACTTAATGACTTTCTTTAATCGTGCTTTTACTTCCCCTTTTTGACGACACAATCAACAGTAGAAAATCATTCAACATTCTGGGTCATACAACTGGGCCACTGCCTTCCTTTCACAAAAAGACCTTAGAGCTGGTTCAAACAGGTGTTGTGCAAACATTTCCCATCAGTTTGGGGAAATGATGGAGGGACCCCAGGTCAGGTTTTCCACCAGTTTTCTACCTTGTGTTTCCACCGGTTTAAAAGGCTGGTGGAAACACAAGGAAAGCGAGCGGAGCCGAGCCGGCCGGGAAAAGAGGCCACACAACACAGACGGCACCAAAGTAAGGCTTTTAGAATGTTTTGATGAGGCTGTATCCAGAGGTTGGAACCCGATGGTCTGAAGGTCTTCTTTTAAATCTATCCAGATTATTTTCTGTTTCAAATCTTCAGATTAATGTGAGGTAAAAGAAGAATAAATCTAAATACATAAAACTGTTTCCTTTAAAACATTGAAAACTTCATAAACAAGTCAATCTGTTTAAGAAAAGGTGTTTTCAATGTTCAGTTCCTTTTTAAACCATTGTCTTGATATAGTTGCTCGTATCATGAATGTTTATGACACATCTTATGCGACCAGCCAAAATAAACTTTTAAAAAGCCTGGAGAATAGAATCATTTATTTTCAAGTTCAAAAGTATGAATTTAGGATCTAAAAAAGCATTAAATGACTTTCAACTTCTCTCTGCCGGGTGAGTGAATTGTGCTATTTTAAGTAATTAGTCTATTAGTAATTTATCTTTCTCTCTATTAGAATGGTTGGAACAACCATAGAGGACACAGACTAGGTATTTTGATGTTGGATCAACAGAAATAAATGGACTGCATTTACTTCCGGCCCTCCCTGTGCCTTGGGTGACGTCGGTTCTATGTCATCTGAAACCCAGCAATAGTAAAACATAGCTCAATGTTATGTTAATTTTGTTATGTTAATTTTGAGACTTATAAGTTATATTCAATAATAAATGCAAATTACATCAGACAGCATAAACAACATAAACAGGCAAAGAAGACACCCAGAAATTTTTTTCCACCCCAGGCATTCGGTCCCAGTCATCATCAGTTCTTATGATGTCACATACATGGCAAGTCCACAACGTCTTAAAATTGTAAGTATTATGTTTTTATTTGCCATTTTTCTGTTCTCTTTAAATACAAATGCTTTCTCTGTTTAATTGCTCTATTGTTCTTTTTTGTAGGTTTCTGTAAGGTGCAGTGAACAGGAATGTTCTGTCGTTGATCCTCACTGTCATTTTTTATTGTCACACTTAAATTTTCATGTTCATGTGTTCACTTTTGATGTGTAAACTGATAATTTATGTAAATTCATAAAGTTGTGAGTAAAATTGGACAATTTTAAAATGTCGGTAATAAAACAAAATATTTTAATTACCTTGGGCATCTTGTGTAATTAATCTTTCCATGTAATTGTAGCCTAAAACAATGTAAGTACTGTAATGTAGTTATGCATGTCATGTACAAATACTTATAAATTGTACTTTATTAGCAATAGCAGTAAATCAAAAATAAATATTAAGTGTAATTTAAATACATTACTAATATTTTAGTAATATATTTAAAATATATTAAAAGTATATTTTTAATATAATTCTATGACAGAATTAGTACACTCAATATAAAACTGAAGCTGTTGAATATTGCATTTAAAAGTATACTAAGTACCAAAAAAGTATGGTGAAGTATACTGAGTATACTAAAAGTTTCAATTTTATACAACTTAAGTACTACTAAAGTATACTAAGTACAAAATTAGTTGTTATGGCCATTCTTGCATGACAAAAAGTTCCAGAAAGCAAAAATGCCAGAGTAGTCCCTCAGGAGAAGGTTTTCGACTCACTCAAAAACAATAAAAGCACTCGCGGAGACTCTTCCTCTTTCAAAGGAGTTTGTTTTACTTAAAAAAAATAACAAAAAATAATCTCCGAGTTGACTTCAAATAAAACGTTAATTTGCGGTACAAAAACCATTTCACTCCTCACTCCTTCACCAAACAATCAAATCAGCCCCATACATCTACTTCTGCCTGTTAATCACTGCAGGAGGCTGACTGACGAGGAGGAGGGTCTAAGCAAAACAAATAAATAAATACATAAATAAAAAAAATCTACCATTCATATGACTTTAAATCTGTGGAAATTAATTTAGCAAAAAATAAATGTATCTTCCGGTTACTCCGGTTTCCTCCCACAGTCCAAAAATCATGACTGTCAGGTTGGCCTCTCCAAATTGTCCCTAGGTGTGAATGTGTGTCTGCATGGTTGTTTGTCCTGTGTGTCTCTGTGTTGCCCTGCGACAGACTGGCGACCTGTCCAGGGTGACCCCACCTCTCACCCGGAATGTTAGCTGGAGAGGAACCAGCAACCCTCCCGACCCCACTAAGGGACAAGGGTGTAAAGAAAATGAATGAATGAATGAATGGATGGATGGATGGGTGGGTGGGTGGATGGATGGATGGATGGATGGATGGATGGATGGATCTAATTCTTATTAGGCTCCAACATGAAACATTGTAACTATCTAATTCTACAGCACAACAGAAGAACGTCCATTTTTTAGGCTAGAATCTAACAAGCATTTTCTTTTTCAATTTTAATTACCCAATCCCATACACCAGTGGTGTTGAATGATTTTCTATGTCTTAAAACAGATGGAAATGTGTGTGAAATTATCAGACAGTCTAATGTTTTTCTTATTAAGAGGGGCAGATTAAGAGATTTGCCATTCAATGCTTAAGCCAACAACTGTCTAAACAGCAGGCGGGAAATCCAGGTCTTTTCTTCCCTCCGGAGCAGCTCCAACCAAGAATACATAAACACAGATCTGTGTGAGGAGGCATATTTATAAGAGATGAATGTACTTTGGGTCGTGTGTGAAAGTCAGCATACATTTGGATGTGTTTAAGGCCACTAAGTGTCCCTTGATGCTAGAAGACGGTTAAAGTTTTCTGATTTGTCTCTGGTTTGTGAAGATAACCTGAGTGTGTTTGGCAGGTTTTTACTGAAGGGTTGAATATCAGGAACAGCTGCAGCTTGGACTCTGATGAGTCACCACTAACACACTCCTCGTCTTTGGGTGAACTTTGAACTACTTTGTGCTGTGATCTGTGTTTTCTGTGTATTTATTTTGAGGTTTTTCTGTGTTTATTAGGCTGTTCCTCTGTGAGTCTCTGTCTTCCCTGTTTGTTCCCAGCTGTGTCTTGTTTCATTGATTACACTCCCAGTGTATTTAGTCCCACCTTTTGTCTTTGTCTCTTGTCGGATCCTCGGCGTGTGGGCATGTCTGTCTTCCCCGTTGCTCCCTGTGCAACCTGTTCTTTTGGATTATTTTGTCAATAAATTATCATCATAATCACTTTTATTTGGGTCTGCCTGCGTCCTTGCTCACCTCAACAAAATCCCAGATTATGACACTTTGCAGTGCAGACACCTTTAGTTGCCAATGTCACAGCTGTGGCTGGCAGCATCATCTTTGTTCTGGACATCATCAATCTTTAACCCACAGCAAGCCTGTAGTGACCCGCCCTCCTACCCCCTTACAGTCACCCCCTCCACACCACAACACAAAATGTTCAGCAAATCTTTTTGATTCGTCTTCCGCAGCCCAGGGAACAACTTATCGATACAATCCTCCAAATGATGTCAAGGATTTGTCAGCAAAGCTTATGAATGACAAAAACTTCCCACCTCCTTCCACTTCCCTCCTCCCTCCCAACCTAAAAATCCCTCTGTAGCAGGCCAGAGAAATTGCGAGCCAGGACACTATTGATTCACCTCTACACCTTCACCTTCTTAAAAGGAGCTCAGGCTACAAAGGACAGAGCAGCAGCTTTTGTGTGCTAAAATGTGGCTGAAAGCTTTCAGGAAGGTTGAGGGAAGGGATTGAATTGGATATTGCATATAATGCTGCTTCCAGCAGATGGGCATTACAGACAACCAAAGAAAGAAAGCCTTGTTTGGCTGGTGAACTGGCTGCCTGGTTGTTCGACTGGCTGGCTGACACCTCTGTGTCCCCTCCCTCTTCTATCCAAGGTTGATTTTGAAAGAGATCAGTGGGATATAGGGGAAATAAAATCAACGTTGTACTGCTGACAAAAGTGGGCGTTGGAACGGTATTGGCCAAAGGTGATTTTCTTGAGCTGTGGCCTGACAGAAGGGCGTGAAAGCAAACATAGTATGTCTGGCTCAGTGGATGTGCTAAATGAGGACTGCTGATAATCTAACAGACAGACAAGCAGAGCAAATATGGAAAACAACAAAGTTGAGGGAAGGGAGGCATGGAACAAGTGGACATTAAAGGTAGACAGACAGATAATTGGGTTTTTTTGAAGAGTTTAAAAATATTATGGATAAAAACACACTGCCCAGTTGTTTTTTTAACAGCTTCATCTGCAGCATGAAAAGTTAGGTTCAACACTATTTTCATACATTTCAATTTCACTGTAAATATATTTTATTGGGGGTTTTATCTTTACAAAATATTGCTGCAATGTAGCACACTTTGAGCTACAAATAATGACACAGATTTGATTTACTCGTTTACTAATTAATATTAACCCAGGGCTGCTTGGATCAATTTTGAATTATAAGAAAATAAATTATTTGTTGTTTGCTTTTGTGCAAAATTTTAATTTAAAGTTAATTTGAATTGATCAAATACAACTTGTATATATTTAGGAGGTTAGTTTTACTGAACCAGATTTGTGCTGTAGATTTTTCTTCTGTTTAAAGGGAGCCATTCCTTTCCAAAGTTGGCTCAAGTGTATCTTCAAACGTTTCTTGTTATTTAGACTGTCATTTTACACAGATTTGGCATCTTGGGATCGTTTATGGTTTCATAAACAATCATTTATGAGACCAGAAAAGCTCAGCCAGGATCTTTGTTTAGCAGAGAGAGACATGGTTAAACACATAACATATACAGGGTCAATTATATCATATATAGAAAGAAGGACATTGAAGGTGTTCTCACAGCTGATAATCCGGTAGACTCGGTTTGATTGGGTACCAAAGTTTCAACATTTTGGTTGAAACTGCTCAGTGCTTTTACACTGCACTGTATCAAACAATCCAGACGAACTGGAAAACCATTCTGTTTCTGTGTATCATGATCAAAACTGAAATTTGCTGTTATTTTAACTGCTGCTTTGATGAATGCTGATGGAAATTGTTATGGTGACATTCTAAGAAAACTTTTTGTCATTGTGTGTCCCTTTTAACTACTCGTTAACCATTTAACTGCATAGCATATTGTTGAGTCCCTGTATTTAATGGAGGGGAACGTCTTACCTACATGGCAGAGAGGAAATAGTGATCAGCTGGAAAATCTTGTTTTACTTTTCATGGTATTTGGGGAAAAAAGAATGGAGGGTGTTGGTGAGGATTTAACACAGTGGAACATTTATTACTTGTTGCCTTAAAGCAAGAAGGTTCTGGATTTGATTCCTAGTCTGAGGTCTTCCTACGTGGAGCACTTTGTATTACCTTGTTACTGAAAAGGTGCTATATAAATAAAATTACCTTTACCTTTGCATGTTCTTCCAGTGCATTCATGTGTTCACTCTGTGAACCTGTGCCCTGGTAAAAAAAAAAGTATACTTTAGTATACTTCAAACATACTTAAATTTGTGAAAGTACACTTTAAGTATGCTAATTATTAAGTGTACTACCTATAAGTATATATGAACCTCTACCAAAATACACTTTTAATATATTAAATAAAAGTATACTTTAAGTGAACAAAATCTGAATGAATATGTATAAACTTTTAAGTACCTTAATAATCTTTTACTATTTATTAAAATTGCATACAATAAAAACAGGATAATCATGATGTAATTTTTAAGAAAGTACCCAATCAATTTTCAGATGTGTGATGTAAAAACCTTATAATCAAC
>CAEGAF010084376.1:0-12336 GCA_903067075.1 Micropoecilia bifurca | reverse complement strand
CCGAGTGTGAAGCGGCCGGGATGAGGCTCAGTGCCTCCAAATCCGAGGCCATGGTCTTGAGTCGGAAAAGGGTAGAGAGCCTTCTCCGGGTCAGGGGGTCGTCCTGCGTCAAGTGGAGGAGTTGAAGTATCTGGGGATCTTGTTCACGAATGAGGGATGAAGGGAGCGGGAGATCGACAGGCGGATTGGGGCAGCGTCTGCCGTGAAGCGGGCGCTGTACCGGTCCGTCGTGGTGAAGAGAGAGCTGAGTCAAAAGGCGAAGCTCTCAATTTACCTGTCGATCTACGTTCCCACCCTCATCTATGGTCATGAGCTTTGGGTCATGACCGAAATAACGAGATCACCGAAATGGGTTTCCTCTGCAGGGTGGCCGGGCTCTCCCTTAGAGATAGGGTGAGAAACTCGGTCATCCGGGAGGGACTCAAAGTAGAGCCGCTACTCCTCCACGTCGAGAGAAGCCAGTTGAGGTGACTGGGGCATTTGGTAAGGATGCCTCCAGGATGCCTCCCTGGTGAGGTGTTCCGGGCACGTCCCACCGGGAGGAGGCCTCGGGGACGACCCAGGGCACCCTGGAGGGACTATGTCTCTCGGCTGGCCTGGGAATGCCTTGGGGTTCCCCCGGAGGAGCTGGAAGAAGTGGCTGGGGAGAGGGAAGTCTGGGCCTCCCTTCTGAAGCTGCTGACCCCGCGACCCGACCCCGGATAAGCAGAAGAAAATGAATGGATGGATGGATGGATCAGAATGTCCTCCAAGAGCAACTTTTTCCAACCATCCAAGAGCAGTTTGGTGATGAACAATGCCTTTTCCAGTCTAATGGAGCACCTTGCCATAAAGCAAAGATTATAACTAACTGGCTCAGGGAACAAAACATAGAGATTTTGGGTCCATACCTGGAAACTCCCCAGATCTTAATCTCATTGAAAACTTGTGGTCAATCATCAAGAGACGGGTGGACAAACACAAACCTAGGAATTCTGACAAAATGCAAGCATTGATTGTGCAAGAATGGACTGCTATCAGTCAGGGTTTGGTCCAGAAGATGATTGAGAGCATGCTAGGGAGAATTGCAGAGGTCCTGAAGAAGAGGGGCCACACTGCAAATATTGACTTACTGCATTAACTCATTCTGTCAATAAAAGCTTTTGTTACTCATAATATGATTGCAATTGTATTTATGTATGTGATGAAAACATCTGACACACATGGAAACCAGAGGACAGCAGATCATGTGAAAATATAATATTTGTGTAATTCTCAAAACTTTTGGCAGATGCAAATACTTGATATAATGTAAACACCGAGAAAATGGAGGGGGAAAAAAAAGGTTTGTGAAATGTAGAGTATTACAAATTAGATTAAATTTTATTGTAGGTACCAAACAGGATAGCAAAATGAACAGTAAATATAGTTCTAGCTGTAACTCAGACATCAGACTTGTTTGTCTTTATTGGTGATGCAAACTCGTCACTCTGGAGGAGAGGAAGACGGGCTCAGCCCAGTCCAGGATGACTGCAGTATCAGGGTAGCCAACAAAGTCTGCAGGTAGATTTTTGCATATCTGGTCCTAATTTAACCAAGTACTGTAAATAAAAAGTCCAGATGTGTTATAGTTGTGTCATAGTTAGATGATACGGCAGACTGTGGACTGATGGATGCCGTCAGTTGGTCAGCAGGTCCAGGTGCTTGGATCCAATGGAAAGGTAATCGGCACAGCGACTCATTCATTGCTCAGAAACATATCACAAGGTGTTGTGATGCAAACCTGAAAAGAAAAACTAATAAGCGTCCATATTTAGCTGCACAACGTAATCAAAACTAATAAATCTTCAGCTCTTTTTGAAAGTTTTGCTTGAAAATAAATTGATAATATCTCAGGAAATTAAATGTTCAAGTGAAATAGTTCTGGTATCACAAAGAAACTGCAAAAAATGTTTCAGAGGTATAACAACACTGAAGTTACTGAGTAAGAGTGAACTGAAATATTTACTACTTNTTAGAGATGTAACAACACTGAAGTTACTGAGTAAGAGTGAACTGAAATATTTACTACTTAGAAAATGCATGTTAAAATCTGTATACTCTTTTGAAAGTGTGCAGTTGAAATTAATTTAAGCTACTAGCAGACAAAGCAGAGTGTTCGCCAAATATCTGTGCCAACAGTAATATAAAAAAAATGCATATAAGAGGCATTAGTTTCTAAAAGTCGAGGCAAACCTAAATTTACCATTTCAAAAACAAAAAGCTGTGGGGGAATGTAACTTCATAGCCTCATTCTCTAAGCAGAATCTCAGAGAGAAAAAAAGACAAATTACATTGTGTAACGTAAGAACTGAGTTATAGCAGCCCCCAGCCTGGGCCCTGATGGGTGCCCATGGGGACCAGTGTCTGGAGGTGCCAGGGAGGGAGGATTCATTTCAAGTCGCTTAAATGGCTGATTATAGACGGAGAAAGTGCATGTTCAGAAAGGTGTATATAATGTTAATGTTACTATCCCTCAATGGAATATAAAGTAGTCAGTCCCAGTGACTGTTTCACTCACAGTTTAGCCAATGTTGCATCCTGGGTAAAAATGAAATGAGAAATGCGGCCGTACCGCCCCACCCCCAACAGTTTCCAGCAGCGGACATGATGCACATGAAGGGCCCGGTCACAGGCCCCGCCCCCTGGCCCAACGCTGATTTGTTCACTAGTGCTTGTGCCAAATCGCTGCTTCTGTTCTCAGCCTTTTCTCGTAGCAGTGGATTTCCTTACGCATTATTTTTTCTCCAACAAATTATTCCACTGAACGAAATCCGTACAGCTTCCTTTTACTCTGTCTTTCCATTTCTGACGCTGGATCTTCAATATCCTCAAACTTTAAATTAGCTGGCAGCTACAAACCATGTGTTAGCTGTGTGGGCTAATTTTTGACTGCAGTAAAAACATACACACACATACCGTTTTTGACTGCAGTCAAAACTTAGCCACTGCAGTCAAAACTTAGTCCGCTGTCGCCTTGATAACAGCAGGAAACTGAAAAAACAAAGCACTGGATGGTACCAGCTAATTAGCTGGTTCCGTTGTGTCCAGTAATTACTGGACACAACGACACACCACAAAACTCAGTTGTTGTACCAATAGCTCGCAGATATTTTAAGTTTTGCGTCTTTTTCATGGTACAGATCTCGCAGCTTTGGCTAAAAACAATAGGAGCAAGCAGGACCCGGAACCAATCTATGTGGCATAAATTTAAACAAATACGTCACCACCTCTTGTGGCATATACCCCATTGCATTGAAATTTAAAATACATCATAATAAATGAATTAAAATGAGTGCATTAGAGATCCTGTCCCTCATACATTTTTTTTTTTTTTTTTAGAAGATTTGTAAACTCCTACTACTTTGTTTCCAGGTGTGTCTCTACAAAGTCTCCATTCCAAGGACTACAAATCATTTCCGTCAGGCCCACCACTTGAGAATGAAGTAAAGGTAAAAGAGTGAGAGACAAGAGGTGAACAGATTCAGCCTTCTATCAGTTTCCGGTTTTCATTTGCTTTTTCTGTTCCCCGCTGTAAAGTAACTCCTTTTTCCTGTTCTGCTCCCCTCCTTTCAATTAAATGCATAGGCGTTTTATCCTATGATTAGTGTCTTGGTTTTTTCAATGGGTAGGCTCATTATCCATGAGCCCCGTTAGTAAAAGCCTTAACGATGCCTAACGAGACGTCTAATCAGACGGTTTTTTAGCCACAAAAGGCTAATTGCAGCTGTTGCTTCTGTCCTCCATAGAGGCTGAAAGAGGCAACGGGAGAACCTGTTTGGATTGTTGGCTAAAGTGCACACACTATAAAAAAGGAAAAGGAACATCACAAGCGCACGCAGTATTTATTGGCTGTTAAGAGCGATGTTTTTGTTTCACAGAAGGGAGCCTCTCTGCAGCAGTTCGTCATCGAAGAGCTGAAAAGGCTGAATGTGGAATCGCAAAAACACACAGACACACACCTGACACAAAAATACATCTAACCAGGCTGTCACACAATGGACTGATGTGCACGTCTGTATGTGTGTTATAAAGTGGGGCATGTATTCAGATCTCTTTGTTGATGTCCTCTCTGATTCTGTGCCAACATTACATCCATCTGTCTCTATGACACACACAAACATACACACACATACCGAAAGCTGTTTGTTCTGGAAAAGAGGAATTGCTCATGTTTGTTCTTTGTGTTATTGTTCCACTCTAGAACCACTTTCACCAGAAAAACTAAAATATATATGTAACCGTAATTACTACTCAAAATATGTTAATTATTAAGATCTTTTCAACCTACTTCATGCTGTGAGAGGTTCCTATTTAACCGATCCAACAGGTCAGGCAGTAATCATGGGTGTATTTGGTGAAAAATGGTTATCACAGTTAATTTGTGATTTAATAAGGAGAAAAATACATAATTTCTACATAGGACCGGGTTACAGCTTTCCTTTAATAAATACCAATTTTTTAATAACAAATTTTATCCTTATGTGACTTAAAAATATGCTTGATGACCTGAAAGATGTTGAAAAGAAAAAAGTTTTAATAGGTTCTTCACAGCACTGTGTAGATTATGTAGGTGCAGTACTTGAAAGATGTGCTGTCTTATTAAGGATTGGTAAATAAAAATCATTAGGAGACTGTTCAGATATAAATTTATAAAAACCATGGATAATTTAGAATTTTTACATTTTTTAAAATATTTGTTGGATGAACATCTATAATTTTCCTGCTTTAAAAAATATTAAAATAAATCATAATGTAAAGCCGTTGATGTGAATGTGTTTTTTTTCTTTTGTTTTTTCTTGTTTTACTAATTAGATAATAATTATCTAATCATGTTTAGCTCTATTCTTGACACATTCGGCCCTGTGAGGAACCTTAACTTGGTTGCAGTTGCTGCGTTTTACCAGTAGATGGGGACATGTACGGCTGTTGTTTCTAGATGCTGTTTCCCCTGAACACAGCATGAACAGTTTCCACAGCGTTGCATTAGAAAAAAAACATATTTTAATTAGTTAAAATTTGATGAACAAAACAAATGCTTACTTCTTTAGTGCAGCCTGAAAATAAGGGTTTGAAATAAATGTATAAAAATCATTTGTTGACAAAACTGTCCACATCCTTGACTTTAATGACTTCTCTACATATAAAGTGAATCATCCTCCTGAGGCCTATTGGGGGCTATGCTGCCTGACGGCGTTTATCCTATGGCATCTATTTCTGTATGTGTGTGTGAGTGCTCACTGGGTTCCTCTTATGTTCACTTCAGTAAGTGTGAGTCTTTGTGTGTGAGTGTGTACTGACCTGATAATCTGTGTGCTTTATGGGGTACTGTTCACACATTGGTCTCCACTCTGATCCAAAACCCAAACACAGCGGCCCTCCTCCCGCCTTTATCAGCCCCTGCACGCTGTTGTGCAGGTGGAATATCCCTCCATACTGTGATTAATAACTCACACTTTCATCCTCTACCCTCTTTGCTCTAAACTAAATGTAAAGGGAAAACAATTTAATCCTTTCAAATAAAATTTTGCCCTGCTATTGATTTATTTAAGTGAATTTTGAAATCTCTGCCAAAAACTGTGATGTTTTTTTGTTTGTTTTTAGACGCCATTAAAAGAACTGTTTCTATGTCTGCTTCCTTTTCCCAGGGCCAGTCATGCTGATCGCACACCGAATCCCAAATTCAAACACCCATTCTTTATCAGGAAACACACTGCCGCATAATCCCTGTATAACGGCACCTGTCCACGTTTGTGTGCCCTCTCCTGTGATAATAAACGATGTGGAGCAGTTAAATAGCTGTCTAGCTCTGGATTTAGCAGATGCATATTACAAATGGAAAAGCAAAATGTAGTTGGGACAGATGAGGAGTGCAGATAAACATGGTGCATGCAATCAAAATAGTCTAAGAAAAAGCTCTGTCTCTTTCTTTACAAGTGACCATAAATTATCTTTTTAAATTCTTAGTTCTTAGTAAAAGGATAGTAAAATTACTTGAGTGATTTTAGAAAAACTAAAATCACTTTTAAAAGATTCCTCCGTATTTTTTGGCACCACAGACACAAGCTTGTTATAAGCAGACACATCATATAGAAAGTTGAACGGTCCGTGTATTTTCAGGCAGTTTGTTTTTTTCGTTTGAAATGAAAAATGAGAGAACCAAAATAGATTTGTTTTTTAGTTTATTAAACCAAAATCGGAAATTGGATTTGTGGTTGTTATCCGATTTTCCTAGATAGCCGTTTTATCTAATCTTATCCGATTATCCATTATCGGATAACGAAAATGGAAGAAACGGATAACAAGCGCTCAATTTAGATTTTCATGATTTTGGCTTTTTTGCAAGGGTCTGACCCGGAAGTTCTCTTTGTCCGGCTTACACAGGAACCGTATCACACACAGACATTTATACTGGCTGCAGACAGACGATCTAGATCAGTGGTTCTTAACCTTTTTTGAGGTACCGAACCCCTCAGTTGCATATGCGCATTCACCGAACCCTTCTTATTCCACCCCCCACCCCTCACACACACACAAAATACTTTGCGGTATTCTGATTTAGTAATTTAATTATACTAGTTATGTTACCACCCCCACGCCACTGGAGGCAGTACCAACCCCGAAAAAATGCGACTAAGCAGAGCAGATTTAGACTATAGAATTTGGTAAAATCGGTGAGCTTTGCTGAAGTAATTAAACACACAAGTTCAAATCCATGCTGAGAGTGGAGCTCCTTCAATCAGCGTGTTGATACTTCTTCAGCGGACCTCCTATTATTTCCACGGGAGTCTCCGGACTCCTCGTCATCATCTGCACCTTGTGAATACATCCCTGCAGAAGCACTATCCTACTTACGAAAATTAATAGGAGACAGGAGACATCACCAACTGTAAACTGGTAGCCACGCTGGCCTGCTCTGTAGCCGAACACACAGAGAACGAAAAGAAGCAAGGAGGCTCCGCCTTTATTGGTTTTATAAGCGCGTAACCATCCGCTTCACAAAGTAGTGCCAATACAAATACAATAGAGGCAAGCATCGTATTCAACACAGTGCTCCTCCGCAGCACTGATTGGCTAAGCAATGTAATGTGAACCTCTGCAGCAAGTGATGGCAAAGCGGGGCGTCATCACGACTTTACACAAGTGTATCTTTACCTTCGCGGTAGAGGCTTCGCCGAACCCCTGAGACCGACTCATCGAACCCCTGGGGTTCGATCAAACCCTGGTAAAGAACCACTGATCTAGATTGTCTCACACTATCTGCTGTAGTACAGTAGTCCCCAACTCCTGGTCCGTGGACCAATTGGTACCGGGCCGCGCAAGAAATAATTAAATATTTCCGTTTTATGTATTATTTGAGTCTGAAGGTTCTTTTATTTTGAAAATCCTTTATCCGGATTCTCTCGGTTACTTGCGCACCAACACTGAGCCACAAGCAGCAAAATGAGTAAGAAACAGATCAGATGTCTTTGGAAAGTTTCTTTGCAAAGAGGAAAAGGCCAGAGAAGAGACAGGAGAATGGATTTATCTCGGACCGGTAGGTGAGTTCCACATTACAAGCCCTTTCTGCGTAACAAGCGGCGACCGGCTGCTAATGAGGCAATGAAACTTCAAGCTGTTTTGCCATGTAGAGACCAAGCAGGCTGTGGATATAAGCAACACTTCAGGTGTCATCGTCTCTCATCACTCCCTGATTGGGACCGTCTTGTTGCAGAGAAACAAGCTCAGGGCTCCCATTAGTCACTATCGTGAGTTAAAATTTTCACAAGTAAAATGTTCATTTTTTTGTGGCACATCTGTATCTTATTTTGACGGGATATGTAAACGTTACCATAGCGACCAGAGTCAGAGCGCGTTTGGGCAGTGGTGAGAGGAGATGATTACAACTTGTGAGTCTAAAGTCTGGTTTAGACGGGAATATTTAAGAATTGTCGGCCGATTCTCCAAACCTCTGTGGCCACAGAGCTGATAAAAGTACAACAGGTTTGATCGATTCGTCTCTTCAGCCACAAGGCAGGAGCAACACACAACACGAACATCTCGCGATTCTAGAAGAAAATCCACAAAACCCCCAACATAGCGGCAATTTAGAATAACCAAACACGGATGACGATGTAGAAGCAATAGTGATAGTTTGTGGACTCATTTTAAGAGATAAAAGACAAGAAAAGGCGGTGGATGAAAGACGATGGGAGCAGCTTCTCTATCTGCTGCACTATGATTTGGAGGTGAATATGTTTTTTCATGGGCAACATTTTTAACTGAATAAACATAAACATATATAATAATTACCTTTACATATAATAAACATTTTCACATATCATCTCTAATATCCACGGGACTGTCAGTTGCGTGATATGTCAGCTGTTTGGGATTCCCCTCTGTTCTTATACCACGCGATTTCTGATTGGCTACCTGTCACATTCAAAAGGTTGTGTTCTGTTCTCAGTCAGGTAAAACCCCACAGGTTGCGATAAAAGGGTCAAGACTAAACAGATTGGGTATATTCAAGATTTAGCGGGAGCACCAACATATTTTCTGCCAACCGCAAATGCCCCTGTGAAGAAAGAATAATACCGGACATCTGGTCACCGATTAAAAAAATGGTTTGCCTGAGTTTTTAGTTTAGCTTTTTTTATTTTGAAAGGCCAGAGCAAGGGGGCGTGGCTTTCCACACCATTGTACAGACATACCTGTCTCGTCTGCGGACCAGCAAGACTGCCTCCATTGCACTACGCCTGCAGCAGCAATAAATAGAGGTACAACACAAAAACATTTTTAAGAGGTTCTTTTGGTTAGAAAGTAGTCCTCACAGCTTCATCTATGCACTTAGTTCGTGCAATTTATCTGAAATATGCTCTGGAGTTTTTGGAGGAGCTAACGGGATCAGGCGGCTCCAGGCTGAGCTGGCAAATGGAGTGTCTTCCCCGCCTGATCCCTGCAAGTCATCTTGTCGCATTCCGCTGCTTGAACAGATGTTCGTAGCGGCTCAAAGTGTGATATGAAGAATTTAATGTGTTTGTTAATATGTATCGTTTGATACGTGTATCATAATATAATATTCTTCTCTAGAGAAGACTTCTGAAAATATTTTCTTCTGAAACATTGCCCAGTGTTTTCTTCCGATTCCAGTTACCAATATTCCCTTTCTTGTGGATTTTTTAAGTTTATAAATATTTTTTTTGTTTGTGTGAAATATACTCTTCCTTTCAATTCTTCTTACATTTTGAACTATTTTGAAAATATATTTTTTTTATTGTTTCAGACAATATATCAGGGAGAGAGGCCTCAGCTCCAGGTTTGGATGCAGCTTCCCAGAATCTCCCAGTTATCCTCTTCCTCCTCCTGACATCTTTTTCACTCTCTCCTCATCTTTTATATACTTAAATTATAGGAGTGTCTTTTCATGATTCCCCAAACATAGGGTGAATATCTGCTTGTATGTTACTGAAATAAATAAATTTTTATTAAAATATTGTGTCCCTGTTTATTTTGTAAGATATGAGTTTTCAATCTGACGATAAGAGAAAATAAGTTTGGCAAGAATATAGTAAATATTGAAAATAATCTATTCAGTAGTCAAATACCAACTCAGGTTGATAAATATGAAATAATTATTTTAACGTTTGTTGCTTATACATCACCAAAAAATCACCTCAAAAGCTGTTCATTATGTTTAGTCAGTTGAAACCAATAACTTACAAGCAAGTAGTCTCATGAAAGGGGCAAAGGTTTTAATTTCTTATTGGACAGTCATACTTCACTGATAAAAGTGTAATGATTGCTTTTATTCAACAGACTCGTCCACAAAGACATGATACACAACAACACATTTTGTAAGACTTGCATTAGCATGCAAGTCTTACCAATGTTTCCACAGAGCCAACTGGCATTTTGTGAAAAATTATGAGGTGGTAAACCATGGAAGAGGATTAAGGCCCCATAACATAGCACCAACTGATGTGCAAGATTAATATTTTAGATTATAGTCAGAATTCTGAGAAAAAAAGTCAGAATCTGACTTTTTTCTGTGGTCCTAATCTTCTTCCATAAACATTTTAGTTAGAATTTTAATAATATAATTACATTGGCACATTATTTCAGACATTTCCTTCTTAGAAATAGACACATTTTATTGCATATTTTGGATGATATTACTTTTCTGGCTGCTTGTTCATGACATAACAAATTATAATTGGTATGCAAATGCTATAGATAAAGTTAAAACATGCAAAAAACAATAGAGTTTAAATGACTGGCAAAATGTTCTAGTTGCGGTTTGAGCATTTTTTTTAAGCCAGAGCATATTGAAGACTTAAGGTTGTGAAAAACTAGCCTTTAAGCCATTTACTGAATCGGAAGCTGCATTTAGAAGCCATTAGCTTCATATACAAAACAAAGTCAGTGTATAAGGCTTTCTGTGTGAAGGTTTCATGATCAAATTAATTGCATGCCGCTATGGACGAGTTTACAAAAATGGGTCTCTACACAGTGTGCCAGACAGAGAACTCCCGGGTAAGACCGCTTGTCAAAAATCAAATCATGAAAATTGAAATCGAGTACTCGTTATCCGTTTTTTCCATTTCTATTTTGTGTACTGAATAGGAATTATCTACCAAAAATATAAAATGTAGACCAGCTTAACCTGATATGAGTCAGATGAAATACAGAGGAAATCAACCAATTTGAAATTTAAAAGAAAAAAATCTAGTTAATTAAAAAGTGTTAGCTTCCTACTATAGCTTTATAAAGTTAATTTTCATCCTGTGAAAGCTGCTGTCCTTACTAAATACAGTGAAAACTGAGAGTAATAAATGATGTCATGCTTTGTTAGATATCTGAAATGTATCTAAATTAAATTACGTGCTTTACATATTTTCCACAGTGCATGCAAAAGTAGGCAACAATAATCATTAAAAGAGTACATTAATCTTGTGCTACACTATGCTGCCAGAACTGATGCAAATCTACTCACCTCAGCATGGTGGATGCTTGAAAATGAAATTAAAAGTCCCACCTTTCTAATTTAATTTTAATTTGCTCTTAATGCTTTTAAACAATATTAAACATTATAGTCAGTCAAAGAAAACATAGCAGCATCTTAATAGCTAAAGTTACCTACCCTCTCCTGACACAACTTAAAAGTGAATTCCACACCCTTGATTTCAATACCAATAAAACAGTCAGCTGCGAACACATTGAACACATGCAGGAACTTCAAAGATCTGACAGTCTTTGAATTTGTCTTCCTGTCACAGAATGGGGTATATGCCACGGACGTCCGTTTTAGCACTTCCAGATTTTTATAAACTCAGCCGGCTTCCGGTGCACAGGCAACTATACAGTGGCTCCTAAGTCGCTGTAGGACTATTAATGATGCTTATATAATTATTCAGACGTCCTGAAACGCTCCAACAACAACAAAGGATTTAAACGGGATGTGTCAAAACTTCACAATAACTTCGAAGGTAAGTTAAATCGTTTGTATTCACCATAATTGCTATGTCTGACGTAGCTAACAGGGATAAGCTTACAACGATGTTAAGTGTTTTGATTATCTGTTCAGTGTCCAATCTACATATCTATGCTTTAAAGATAGACATATATCTATATAAACATATAGATCTGTCTATATTGTGCCCAAGCTATCAGTCGAAGCTGAAGTTAGCTTCCGAATGTAGCATCTAATTCGGAAAATTGCTAAAGGACGCTTACACTTAATTTTCGCTATCTTGAGCTTTTTTTAATGTGTTGTACTTTAAAAACTACATCTAGACATTTCAGCCCTAACTAGATTATTCTGTACTAACAGCAGAATAAATAAAACATTTGCCAAACCTTCTAAATGATTTGTGAAATTTGTAAAATGTCAATAATAGATCCCAGAACGCATTAGATATGAATTATTAATTTAGCATTATTTGTTGTTTTAACTTTCCGTTTTCTTTCTTTTTAAAAAATCTTTATTATAGTTGGAGTTGGACAGGAGTTCAGTTTGATGGCTTCCTGGAGGGAGAGATTGGCTGAGCTAATGTTGCCAACAACTTTTCTCCTGCTATTAACTTTTCTCCTTTTCTTTATATAGTCTTTCTGTCAGTTGCTCTTTTTCCGTTTTGTATACAGTATTTGCTTATACAGTATTTTTTTTTATTTTTACCTTAATGCTTACCTGGTCAGTTGAGGTGGAAATGTACATCTTCTTGATTACTGACAAATGTAAGAACCACATGGACTGAGCTGATTACATCAGATCAATCTGAATCTTTATTTCTCATTAAAATGACTTCTTGTAATTTTAAGACATTGTTATAAAATTGC
>CAEGAF010084366.1:0-57017 GCA_903067075.1 Micropoecilia bifurca | reverse complement strand
TCCCACTTGCACTCTGTCATGTTTTCTCTGTAGAAATCATGCTTAGCTTCACTCATTTTGCTTTTATTGGGTCTTGTTATTGTTTATGTTGGCTTCATTCAGTTCAGGGATTTCTATATTGGGTCTTTATATCCAAGAACCCCAAAACGTCTCTAGAGAACCCTCAGTTTAAATTCAATTTATTTTAAAAGCATATATATAATAGTTATTTTTGATGCATAAACACAAGCAAATAAAAAATCCTGATCCTTAAAAGCACTAGTAGTTTCCAAATAAACATGCTTATTGCTATTGACCTTTTTCTTCCATGATGTCCTTTACAGAGTAACAGAAAGTATAACCAGCTGATATTGTCTGCTTAATTGGAAATGATCTCAAAGACATGAGGTACCTTGTTGAAATCAGAAAAAAGTGAGGCTGGGTTAGACTGACAATCTTTTTTAAAATCCAGCCTAATAACTGGGTTTTATTTTTAGCTGTGTATATGACAGTTGAAAAAGCTTTATTTTTTTTTAAATTTCTAATTTAATTTGTCAATGATGCTTAAATATTAAAATTTTTATGTAAAGCACATTGAATTGTCTTGTACAGAAAATGTGTTACATTATGAATTAGTCAGGCTATCTGCTCAGGCAGCCAACTTAGCATCAGCTGTTAAACGAACATGCAGCTCATGTTTTGCTAATTGCAGCTTTAAAGAGCCTGTGACAAGACATCATTAGTAAATGCAACTACTGAGCTTACAAAGGTTTCTAATAGTAACTATTAGACGACTATAAATTCCATCTCATTGCAGAGTGTCGCAGTATTCGTCTGAAGTACAGCAGTGTTACCTTAGCGACAGAGGGAGGTGCTCTTTCAGTTTCCATTTCCGTGTCTTTTTTTTGTCTGAAGCTTCTCATCAAATATTTTATTTATTATTATGAAATTAAACCTTTTTACAGCCATGTACTTAAATGTAAATAATTAAGGCCTTTATATGATGTTGCTGTGGTTCACATCATTGCTAATTTTCATAAAATCCAAGCGAACTTTTCACTTAATTACAATATCTTCCATTCTGCATTTGGCTCTATTTTCACTTCAAGTTAAACACCTGCATAAAGGCAGCTATGAAACCGAACTGTTAGATCCTTTTGTTGTGGCGGACATCCGACCAAAAATGAATATCCGATGTATTTATTTAGAATAAAACTCAGGAGAACAAGTTTTACGACCCACATGTTGGTTCTCAAATTTGACTCTACATGTATGGATTTATCATATAAAAACAAGGATGTAATTATTTAAACAATAAAAAAAACTGTTCTATGTAATCCACAAACAGAAAAAACGGATCAAACTCCATGTTATGATAATCTTTAAAAACATTCAGTCATTACACTTTCCGTCCAATTTGGTGAGATAAAGGGCTTGGAATTGGAAAATGAGCCAATTTTGGATCTAATCTGCAAACACTAGAACTGAGAAATATTTCCTCGATTCATTTCTTTTTCCAAGGTGTTTTTGCTCTTAATCTGACAATTTAGAAAAATAAAATAAGGCTGATTCAAAAGGCCACTGTGCCTAAAGGTCACAAGTTTTATCAGCTTCTCCTTTTCAGATCAACTCTCTGAACATTTAATAGCATTTGACTTTCTATAGAATATTAATTATCACTCCTAGACAAATGGACATTGACGGTTCTCTCATGCATTAAGCTAGCAGCTGGTATTGCACAGTTCTCATTTATTCTACCTGTTCACATGTGCGGGTGGGTGGAGAAGATGAGGGTTATGCTCTATATTAAAATATACTGCAGGATTCTACCAAGCCGAAAAACTGGATTTTACCTCTTGCCTTTCCAAAGGCCCCTTCCTAGTGGTCTCCTTTCAGAGCTGGACTGTGCAGCCACTAACAAGGTGAGTGGAGTCTTCCTAACAACGGCTCTCAGTCCAGAGGAACCTCTGCCACGACGGGTAGGATAACAGCTGTGGCCTGCTTGGACTCCTTCATCTTGTCCAGGCCGAAGAGGAGGTCCAGCTGCGTCACCGGCCGTAACCGATCCTCGTCAACGGGCCTGAAATGGAGAAAGTATGAAGGTCTGAGATCTTCTGATAACCATTTCTCTTGATCTAAAACAAACGTCAGTTTTAATAATAAACATTTTTTTATGGCAAGTCACAAATTACAACCTTCAATGCGATTTACAGGGACTTACAGGCCCCACAAAGCAGCACATAACAGAAGAACTGAAAGACAATCATCAGTGATGCACGATGCACATCGGTATCAGCCATTTCTAAACATAATGGTATCACTCTCTCCACTCAAACGAGTCAGATTCTAATAACTGACGGTTATTTCTGTTTTTTTGCTGTTTGTGTTCCTGGAAAGGGGATCAGGGGATGTAGGGCAGTCATGTAGTATTTGTGGGCAGTCATGTAGTATTTGTTTGGTAATGCAGCAAAGAACTGTGGGATTATCAGCAATTTTTGTGGCATAGGTGTTTTTTTAAGGTGTTCAAAAGATATATACATGTAAATATCGGATAGACCTATCAGCTTAATTTTTCTTTTCATATCAATGGATTAAAACATAAAAATACTACATAGTTTCAAAATAAAAAAGTTAAATTTCCAAAATGTGGCATTTATTTGTTCCATTTTCTCTCCAGTTAAAACTCCAGTTTATTTTTTGTCAGTAAATGTGCACCTACCAGCTTTACATGTCTAAAAACTTTTTACTTTTTTTTTTTTTTTTTGCATAATCTTCTTTTTAAAATAGTTAAAAGTCACAGCTGTGTGCAGTCTGTGAACATTTTTCAGGTCTTGCCAGAATTAATAGTTAGTTAGATTTAGAGCTGTTCTGGGTTCTGGGTTCGATTCCCGGTCTTTCTGCATTAGTTTGCATGTTCTCCCTGTGCATGGTGGGTTTTCTCCAGGTACTCTGGTTTCCTCCCACAGTCCAAATACATGACTGTCAGATTAATTGGCCTCTCCAAATTGTCCCTAGGTGTGTGTGTGTGCATGGTTGTGTCTGTGTTGCCCTGCAACAGACTGGCGACCTGTCCAGGGTGACCCCACCTCTGTCCAGGGTGACCCCGCCTCTCGCCCAGAACGTAACTTGGCGAGAGGCCAGCAACCCTCCCGACCCCACTAAGGGAAAAGGGTGTACAGAAAATGGGTGGATGGATGTTGTACAATTTATTGTAGGTTTCACTTTAAAAAAACGACCACTCTGTTTTTCCATGGAGGTGTGCGCTAAGGTTATGGTGTTAGTTTTCTACCACACAGCATTTTCTTCCATGCTGTGTCCCCAACATGATTTTGCACAAAATCTTATTAGTTTTCTTCTACCCATGTTTTATGTTTTATAGAAAATTACATGTTTAATAAATGTTCTAATTGTGAATATTTGTGTTAATAAAGAAAACTAACTTGTAAATGTGAACGTCTGTGGTACCACTGTGTGTAATGAGGAATACATTATCTTCATTATACATTAAGCATGAAATGACCTGTGTGTGCAGAGCATGTGCTGTTTTCTATGAATGTTCATTTGACACCACAAGCTTCTTGCTGCCATAATGGAACGCTCTATGTATGGAGCTCTGAAAAGAAAAATAGCTTTTTTCCCCTTCAGCAATAATGTATTTCTTCATCAAGGGATTTAAATGGTTGCTTAGTAACAGCGCAGAAATGAGTTACACAAATAAGATCTTATAAAAGCCGTTTGCAAAGTCAACCAGACTCATTTGGCTTAATGACTTCCAGAACTGTGTGATGTTGATGTTTTGTTTGTAGGCAGTCAAGTCACCATTTTAATGGAAGCATTAATGAAAAATATTAATGAAAAACAAAAACCTAAAGTGCAGAAAAACACCAAAGTTGTCTTTTGATCAACAGAGATGGCAACGTTACCAACTCATGGTTGATTTTATTCTCTCTTAAACAAGGATGTTCACGTTTTCAGCATTTTTCCTCTGCTGTTCACTGATCTGAGATCTGCTAATATCATCTAGTCTGAATCTTTAATCAGTTTGAAAATCTGCCAAAGAAGAAGAATACACTTTCAGCTGGATTTAAACTTCACATTTATTTAGCCAAACAAAAATCATAACTTCATCTTTTGCTCCTTTTTTAAGTCCCTTCAGCATCAGGCCTGTTTTCCCACCGAGACAAAAACATATGGAGAACAGTGGTTTATTAACAAGAAATAAAAAAAAATGTTTTTGGTTGTTGTTGATAGAAACTCCAACAGGTATGAAGAGGTGAAATGACCAGCACCTCATCCATTCAGTGGTAAAGGAATAAGCAGCTAATGTGGCAGATAATAAAACAAGAAGACGCCATCAATGGTGGAACCAGACTGAAGCTGCCAATGCGAGCAGAAACCATGGCAACCTGTCCTGCCTACTCTGATTGGTCCTGTGTGGTAATTGTCAATAAAGTCCACTAGTGCCAAAAATCAATCTAAAAAAGACATAAAAAAGTACTTTAAGACACCAACCTAACTTTTATTTCTACAATAACATAGGACCTTTGTATACAGCAAAAACCAACAGCGTTAATTTATTCATTAATTTTATGTTCAATAACTCAAAAATTACATCAAATATATAACAAAGATATTTTTCTAGCAAACCACAAAAACAAACATTGTTTATGAAATATAAAGAACTAAAAGGCAACTACATTAATATGCTTTTAAATGAACAGGAAACTAAAAAATTCAGCCTTCCTGACTTTAGATCTCCATATTCTGTGGACTACAAACTTATATACTTACATCCCCAATCATGATCTTAAACATGAGGGAAAACAAAGGTAAACGCAATGTAGCATTAGAATGGTCTTTTCAATTTCAATTTCGTTCAACTCCCTTTTAATTCAAACCGAGTGTTATCAGTTGATTGAAAGTTTAAGACCATATCTAAAGCCATGGTTTGGTGTGAAAAAAAACAACAACTTAGGAACCAGTAGGCCTCCACTATTGAGAATCACTTCAAAAAGTAGCTTAGACAGGCTTGATATGAGTGTTTTCCGTCCAGGTGGTAGAATCTGTTTCACATAGTGATTACAGCAGTGCTGTTCTGAAAGCTTTAGAGCCGTTTTTAAATAAGCACTTGTAATAAGTGTCTCTGCCTCACTGGAAACAGCTGAACAACAAGCCGGTGTTGCTGCCGAGAGCTCAGGCTGCCCTCCACTGGAGTACAACGCTACAGACTGGCTGCTTTTGTTTTCACAGCTTTTAACACTGAATCTTTTAGAAAATCTGCATCTACAATTTGCATAAGTATATTTACCTAACCCTTGTGCGTGCGAGGACTGAGGCAAATGGTACAAGTTTTAGGTGTGTGGGGTTGGTTGGACCCCATTTTCAGACACAAGGGTTAATGCTTACAATTAATACTGATATTAAAAACAAAAAATGTTGTGTACTGTACAGTACTGGCCACTTTCATAACCTTGTACAGTATTTGCGTTGGCGTTTAACATTCACATTTGATTAATTCAAATTTGACTGTGTAATGTGAAAACAATTTTTTTCTTAAGTAAACTGTAATTTTAAGTCTGTTAAAATATTCCATCCAAATTTCATTGTGTCGTAGTTTCATACAATACAACTTATCGCATCGTACCGTTGATCATTTATCGTGAACATTTTCTTATTTTTAATTGATGGTAAATAAAAATTTAACAATAAAAAAACAGCAGTATTGGAAAAGCTACTTTATTTATTTTCTCCACTTGTTTGTTCCACAACAGCATAAATAAGTATCAGTACATTCAGTAACTTCTGCAGTTTAGAGATATAAATCGCACTTCTTTAAGTTAAGTGTCCTTAAGAAATCTATTTCAAATGCAAATGGTTTTCAGGAACAATATTTGTGCCAGCCATAAGGTTTCCTAAAAGATAAGAAATAATTTGTTAGGTTCATAATCTTCATCATTATTAAATAATACTTCAAACCCCTATTATGAGCTATATATTGGAAAAAACTAGCTATTTTCTCCCTCATTGTACTTTAATTTATTCCAGGCCAGTGGTTTTAAAACCCAGATAACTGCTGGTATGCTTGTGGTGTCGCTGTGTTTTTGTGTGGATTTGCTACAGTTATGCTCTAACAATAAAAATAAATTCTAACAATTACACAGCTTCGCTAATTCAGTTTTTAAAAATTATCCTATTTCACCTGCTACTTTACAACTTCTCATTCACTCCAATGTCATAAATTTCAAGTCATAAATATCTTCAGCCTTGCGGGCCACACAAAAATGACAGCAACGCGTCGAGGAAGCAGATCCGTCTGTCCTTTTCATTCATTAGTGTGTGGGAGGGGCTTCCTATATCCTAACATCTCCACCGCACTGCAGTGCTTTGCTTTGAAATGTTTTCTATGTAAAAGTGACAAACAAATAAAAAAAAAACTAGCTGTAATTTATCAAAATGAAATTCAGCTTCCTCTAACTGGAAAGCAAGTTCAAACTGTCAGCAACAGGACGCATAAATGAAAGAGGAGTTAACAGAGTGGAGAGGATAATTAGCTGCTCCTGCTGTACTGCTAATCTACATATTACATTTTTTATTATCATTATTTATTTTTACAAGTGGTTGAAATGAAGAAAATTAACCCAGTCCTGTCACAGGTGTAGTTCTTTTCTGAACCAAAATACAGAGAAACCTTGTTTTTGTACTTTTCAGCTCTCCTGTTACTTTCACGGCTTTTAGCACACTTTGAAGACACCAGTTTTCTTACAAAATCTGAATCACATGACTGCAACACATGAATCACATGACCGTTGGTATGCATCGTTATGATGCGTGTCAGACCTACCCTTCCTCCTCGTAGCTCTGCAGCTGCTGCGCGATCTGCCTGATCTGCTCCTTGCGGACGAAATCCCTGACCCGGTACATGGCGGCATCGCGGCAGAGCTCTCGGAGGTCGCTGCCCGAGTATCCGTCGGTCTTCTCTGCAATCTCCCTCAGATTTATGGCGTTGCTCAGCTGACATAAGGACATAAGGACAAACGCTGCTGTGAAAATCACATCCCGCTTCTCACGCGGCCGTCTTGAGGCTACGTTTGTGTCTGTCAGTGAAAAACAGAAGGCTATAAAGCCTGATGTGATTTATTTTTATTTTTATAGCGTGACTGGAAAAGAAAATAGAGTTGTGACAAAGTGACTGGAGAAACTGGCATGTTGAGAAAAAATAAATAAAATCACAACTCACATTTTCTCCTGCTAAAATCAGCCGGAGGATGTCTTCTCTCTGCTTTGCATTCTGCAAAGACAGAAGCACAATGTTAGCTTTGGGTTATACGGAAAATATTGAACTAAACAAATAAATCATCAAAGTATACATTGTCAAGCAAAGTATTTTAACAGCCTGAACTTTTCTTGTATTTGTCAAGTTAGAAGCACAAACTTCAAATTGTATGTGATTAGAATTGCAAACACAAGGCAGAACATAACAGGTAGATGGAAACATAATGATCATTTTACTCCACAGTACAAAAAACCCCCTTAAAAGTGTGGATGTCCTCTTTACTCTCATACCCCTAAAAGACGTTCCTAACTAGAAAATAAAGTTGAAATGAGGGATGGGCGATATGGCTTAAAGATACAATCTCAATTTTTTTCCCATACCAGTTCTAATTTCAACTGAGTTTTTTTTTTTGTCACGTTCTTGTTTTAAACAGAAACTCAAACTGACTGAAAATATATGTAAAAAAAGGCTTTAATTTCAATCATCTTGTGCGACTGAGTATGAGGGTCTGGCTGCATGAACACTTTGTTTATGTACAAGAATATAATCATAATATTAGCAGAATATTCATGCAATTGGACTAAAATAACGTCTTGACAGTAATCATCGTCACATCAACTATAGCCACCCAAACACAAATACTACTCTTGAGAGACATTCCCGCATTGTAATGTGTTACTTTAGGACACCAGTCACATAAACAAGTGTGATTTCTATCACAAAATTGTGCACAATAACTGTGTTTTCATATTTAGTGGTATTTATTTATTGTTGCTTTCAGTGGAATAAAATGTCAAAGACAGCTTTGCAGGGTTGTAAACTTTAATAATTAGAATTTATCGTGACAACAAAAATTTTTAATTCTTATCAATAAACCACACAATAAGTAGCCAAGCGCGTGTTTATACTGACCGGCAGGCCCACATGAAACGTGGCAGGCATCCGTCGCAGAATCGCCGGATCTACATCCTGCGGCCTGTTGGTGGCTCCCATCACCATCACCTGCAGTCCCACAGAACCACAGCTGCTCATTCACACACATTTAACACACACGATGTGTTAACCCAGTCCTGTCACGGCAAACTGAGGACGCCTGACTTTACCTGGGTGGTTAAAGAAGTGTCGAGTCCATCCCACAGGCTCATGAACTGGGCCTTCATCATGGCTGTGGCCTCGTGGTCCAGACTGGAGCGGTTTCTTAGAAATGACTCTAAAAGACGAGACGCAGATTAAATTCAGTGGTACTCATTGTGAATGTACACTGCAAAAACATGAAACCTTACCAAGTATTTTTCATCTAGTTTCTAGTCTAAATGTCTTGAAATAAGACTAGAATAATTTGAGGAACTCTTAAGATGGATATAGAAGCTTGTTTTGGGAAAATAATTCCTTAACATTGATGAAAAACTACTTGTTCCATTGGCAGATTATTTTAATTATCATAAGACATTTTTCCCAGTATATACAGTAAGTAAAAATAATCTGTCAGCAGAACATTTACCTTTTCATTAATAATAGGAAATATTTACTTAAAACAAGCCCATACATCTTGCTGAAAAGTTACTTGTAAATTAGTTTTGTCTTGTTTCAAGTTTAATAAAATATTTTCACCCGAAACTAGACAAATACGTTGGTAAGATTTTGTTTTTGCATTACAGCTACAAAACACAAAGTATGAATGAAGTGCAAAATGAAAAAGAAATGGACTTTCTTCCTTAGCTCCACTAATGATCTCACTGATCTAAACATAACAAAGCGACGTACAACTCACCGATCTCGTCGATAAAGATAATACAAGGCTGGATTTTGATGGCCAGCGAGAAGACGGCAGCGGTCAGTTTCTGCGACTCCCCGTACCACATGTCTGTCAGCGTGGAGGCCTGCAGGTTGATAAACGTGCAGCCTGAGGCTTTGGCTGTTGCCTTGGCAATCATGGTCTTCCCACATCCCGGAGGACCAAACAATAAAACACCTGTAAACAACAAAAGATATATCAGAGGGCAAATAAAATAAATAAATAAAAATCAGCTGAAGGATTGAACTAGATTTCCGCAACAGCTAAATTTAGAGCTTGGGCCGTCCTGAGGGTCACTGTGCCAAACAGTGAAATAACTCCACACACCTCCCTCTACAATTCAGGCATTGTCGTCATAACGTCACATGGATGAATCTGGTCATTTGACATTAAGCTGACTGAGTCAGATGGATTATGAAAGGAATTCAAATAGCTTAGTTATTATTATTTTGAATATCTAAGAGAACTCGGAGAATGTTTTTTGTGACCAGAAATACTTGAGAAGTAAATGCTGAACATCTACTGCTCTACCTGATGAAGAAAAGAGTTTTAAGCAGCTTTTCCACTTTTCAAATTCTTATTAACTTGATAAAAACTAACAAAGTTTGGTGAGAAGATGGCTACTACTTTAAATCTTTCCAAAGAAAATGGTTGTTTGAGGTGTAGAAATCTTGTGATTGGTCTCTATGCTTTGCAAGCAGACTGACTATAAAGTCAATAATAAAACTAATTCTATCTGGTTTTATCATAGTAAGTTATATGCATTAGTATAAGAGTTTTTGTGACAGTAGAGGGCTTCATTCATTAACAGCTGGACAGAAACAGGGGCGGAGAGAGAAGCTAATAGCGCCGGCTATGGGAATCGAACCGGAATCAAATGCTTTGAGGCCTGCAGCCTCTGCATATGTTGCACTTTCTCTACCACTGAGCCATGTGGTGACCCTGGAATATACTTATTATTATTTTAAATGTACCTTTAGGAGGCTGGAAGAGTTTAGAGTCGGGTAAAAGGTGTCTTTTCTGAAATGGTAGTATAACGGTGTCCTGCAGCTCATTTATGATCTCATCCAGACCAGCTATATCTCTCCAAGACACCTGCAAAAAAAAAAAAAAGATCCCCATAGAGTCAGGGAAAGCACAATGATCGAGAAAGATTAAAGATTAAATAAATAAATGGCTTCAATAATCCCTGCGCTACGGAAACAGAAGGAGAACTTTACCTTGATAGTTTGGGGATCGACTAAGAGGGAAGCGATGTTCATCTCATACTCAGTCAGTGTGATGCCCTCCAAGCCTATTCTCCTCATCAGTTCCTCTGCCTGGAGTTAGGATATGCAAGTCAGATAAAGACAACAAGATCCAGAGTTGATAGTATATGGTGCGTTGTCAAGGTTACAGCAAAACAGTTGCATAATTGTAGCTATTGGCACCTCTGGTAAAGACATACGAGACGAGAAGATGGGAATAAGTTTGAACAAGAAACAAACACTCTGTGGCATCGTAGTGAAAGAAAGGCTGAATACGTGAAAAATCATATCCTTACTGTTAACAATAACTGGACCTAAATTTAACATTTGAATTAAAAAAAAATCACAGTGACTACTTCAAAATAAATGGACTCATCTTTAGGCTTTTACACATCTTTATCTCATGCGTCTTGCACCACACAGGACTGACATACCCGTTTTTTGGCCTGGCTTTTCTGCTTAGAGGTGGGGTCCATCGCCTCCACCACCCATTTGATGCTGTAGTATGTGGCAGCACCAAAGATGCTCAGCCTCACCAACATGCCAATCACTTCATTCCTGGACAGGGGCCGCAACAGGGCGTCTCTGGGCAGATCCTTCAGCAGCATCGGTGCTGGCTGATGTCAGTCCATTGGCTGGAAGAACATCCGGCGAAAAAAGCAGCAGATCGACAAAAAAAAAAACAGAAACAGAACTGAAATAAGTAGAGTGAGATCAGATGTGCATCATTAGAGCGTGATTTGGACGTTAAACTCATCTTACGTCAGATGTATTGTATGGTGAATTATGTATTTAAGCGTAGCAGTTTAACAATAAAGACTTCAAATAAAAACTTTGCTTGTTGTGACAGATATTACAATTAACTTCCTGCTGCGAAGGACATTCGTAGGTTAGCAGCTCTCGGTACGAAAAAGCTTCTGGCTGCGCCAAGTATTACTTAAACACCGCGAATTGTTTCAACCCTGGAACTATTTATAAAAAAAGAAAACATTTTATGCTTCTACATTTAGTTTATTCGTCAAGACTGAAAAAAAGAGAGATAGACTTACCAAAACTGAAATGAGCAATGTTAGCAAACCTCACTGACGGCGCAACCGTTTTTGTGGCTCGGGTAGGAACAAACACTTTTGTTCCTGAACGCACCTTTCCTTGACAACCGCTGGATGGCAGCACTTTCACGAGGAACGGTCACACGAATCAGCACCACGGACAGCACTTTAATACACACTGCGATGAGCTGAAATACAAACGGAGAGTGGATGCATGATTTCATAAAACAATAATAATCATGGAATCATCTAAAAAAGAAAATGCATCAGTGTTTTTATCTCATACCAGAGCAAAAGTTAAGACCATCTCTGAATTTTTAATCACTTCTCTTTTCTCTTTGGACTTTTAATAGTTATTTTATGTCCAGTTGTTGCACTAAACAAAAGGCTTATTGTAAATACACCCATCCATCCATTTTCTTTACACCCTTGTCCCTTAGTGGGATCAGGAGGGTTGCTGGTACCTCCAGCTAACGTTCACGGCGAGAGGCGGGGTCACCCTGTACAGGGTAACACAGAGACAGACAAGACTCACAACCATGCACACTCTCACACCTAGGGACAATTTGGAGAGGCCAATTAACCTGACAGTCATATATTTGGACTGTGGGAGGAAGCCGGAGTACCCGGAGAAAACCCACACATGCACAGGGAGAACATGCAAACTCCATGCAGAAAGACCGGGGCCAGGAATCAAACCCAGAACCTTCTTGCTGCAAGGCAACAGCTCTACCAACTGCACCTCTGTGTACAGGGTTTAGATGTTGTAATATAACAATAATGATTTATTCATTGAATATTGAGAAAGGTATGAACACACTTTGTCATAACTTTAATAACTGCACATAAACACATAAAATACATATTTTTTAAAAGCTAATACTTCTTTCACATTGATTTTATGAGACCTGTCCCGCGTATGCTTTGGATGTTGTGCAGATGGAACAATTCTTGATTTTACCCTTTTTTCTTAGAAATTTTGGACATTTGTATTGATGTGTAACCATGTCAACAGTGTATCATTTTTACTGAAATTACACATTGCATGTACAAAGATCAAATAATTCCTGACCAACTGCCCCAGAGCTCAGAGGAGCTTGAAAAAAGGCGGCACTGACGAAGAGCAAAATCAAAGAGCAGAGTAAGAAACAGGAAGTACAAACCGTCTCTTTCACTGATCATAACAGGCAGGGATCATAACCCGACTCTCGCTGTCCGGCTTTCTAACCACATGGCCAGACAGAAAAAGGAACAGCAAAACCATCTGAGGCCAACAACCGACTGTGTCACCCAGCACACCAAGCTGTGAAATATCAAGATGCCTGACTCAATTTCTGTCAGAAACAAAATTCTTGATGGCATAAAAACGGTTTGTATTTTGAATCTATCATGGGGGTTAATGGGTAATTTTGCCTTTATCTGTAAATAAATGAAGCATGGTTTAATATTTTGCCAGAATATTGTGAAACTTTTACATTTATTCACCCCTTTAAACGGTTTGGTTTGCTTCCAAAAGGTGCCAAAAGTTTTTTTTTCTTTTTCTTTTATACATACAAGTTCTCCTCTAACTTGTCTTTGTGAAACATGACGTTATCACTTTTGGACCCAACATATCTCTCAGGAACATCTGTAGATCCCTTAAGAACACTGTGATTAGACACCAAGCATTTACAAATGTCCTGGGGGTGGGCTACATGCAAATACACCCCGGTGTGAGATAGCATATCTGAAGACGTAATCTTTGTTTGTCTTCCACTCCTTTCCAGCACCGACTGATAATGAATAATTCAGGCTTTCCTAACATCGGCCCGAAAGATAAGCCTCTAACAAATGGCCCTTTTTAATATGCAATTCATTACACGGGGGGCAAAGGGATTGTTAATTGTCACAGATTGTGAACCAATGACCACATGTAACTTTTTACCAAAGCAGCCTGGTGGAGAAAGAGCAGCAGAACAGGAAAAAAGTACTAGATTTTCAATGCATTAGGGAAAAATGTCTTTTTTCTTCTTTATTTCTTTCAGCCTGCAGAAAAATAACCATCTCTTTAGGGCGGTAAATGAATTCACCACAATGGATGCAGGTATTCCATCCTGTGCCAACATGCTATATGCAGTCAAGTCCACTGCTGTTCTGCAAAATGATACACACTCTGCTCCTGCAGACACCTTTGGCTGGGGAAAAATGCTTCATAAAAAGCTTTTAATCCTTCTGCACTGCAGAAGCGAGTCCCAGGAGATAGCAGCCATTTTGATGGGGTTGGGCATGAAAGCATAAGTTTGTATATCTGCAAGGAACAGCACAGGCTTTACATTCCAGCAATGCCTGTAGCAGCTTGTCTGAGCGGCCATTCTCAAGCAGGTGGGAGTATAAGAAGAAAAAACACACACATATTTAGCTCCCTGTAAGCCTCCCTCTACTGTCACTGAATCTGAAGTATAACTCAAAGCTTAAATATTTTGCATTCTGAAGCTGCATAATGTTGAGAAAAGGGTCTTTGTGCTCTTAAAAATTCTGTAATGTGGTTTTTGGGGATGTATTGTTGAGACTCTTTGTTAGCGTGACAACCACTTTTACTGCTTCTATTTGAATGAGTTAAAATGTTAAACTTTGAATATGAAAAGAAAATGTGCTTTCAAGCCTAGAATGAGACAAGCCCAAACTCACATTAATTTACAGTTGTCACCTTTTTATAAATCTCATTTGCACAACCTTCTAAGGGCTTGAATGTTCCTCCTAACCTGTGACATTTTGCTCATGCATCCAGGCCTGTAAAGCTATTTGTGAATTAATAGTACTGCAGTCTAGTTGCTAATCTGACGTATAGCTTTAAAAATTGGTCAGTGTGGGGAACTATCACAGATTAGTTAAAAAAAAAAGTGAGCGTTTGGATGAAAGCTGATTTGGAAATTTCACTTGTCGTATTTTAGCAAAGTCATCCACAGAGATTTGATGTCACCACTTCAGATATGTTCAGTCAAAGAATCTGACTTTGAAATCTGTCTTCCTGCAAATGAGCACAAAACTGTTACACCTCATGCAGGAACTCGGCACAATTCATGTTACCTGCTTTTTGGTAGCTAGATCCTCTGCAAAACAATGTCGATAAAACGCGACAGCCCTAAACGGATGCTTCTGAACTTTAACCTTGCTGACCTCATCAGCTGCAAGGTGCCTCTGATGACAGACTAGACCCTTGAGGCTGTTGAAACCAAACACTACAGAACCGGTTCGGTGTTGCTGTCCTCTGCGAAGGTTTGCCACCAAACAGGAAGTTGGTACAACCCTCAGAATCGGTTTGACTTTTTTGCTGCTTCGTTGTCATTTTCATGGTTTTTAGTAATGTCACCTGGCGAAGAAAATGTAGGTCAACTTCCTTGACAGTAGCTCATTTAAGGCGGCGTTAAAAACCCAACCCTAAAAGTTCTAAAAGGTTCTTTTAATGTTATTCCTGGTGATTTAAAAGAAAAACAACAAAAATACCTTTTTTGTCCCTTATGATCATTTATTCAACCTATGCTGTTTTTTTTCTTTCACTTTAATTGATTTGGGAAGAGCAGGAAAAGGAGCCCGACAGACCAAACATCATTGTGTCAGTGCAGCAAAAGAATTAGACGACACAGTGAGGCGTCCTTGGGCCTCCTGCACTCTTTGTTCATTCTGCCAAGGTAAGTCTTGTGAGTCTCCAATCCAACGCCACCGCCAGGGGAAGGCGATTACAGCTGTAGTTCCTGACAACCCTTCCAGACTTCACCATGGTTACTGAAACACTGACAATGCACCAAGAAAGGCTGCAAAAAAAGTGATAATTTGTTTTCTTCTTTCTCCTCCATCACCTGAGACAGGTGAGAGAAGACTATGCATTCCCAATGGCATGCCAGTCCATGCATATATATTGGGCTGATCTCAGATCTCTAGAAGAGGAAATAACTTTGTTGTGTGCAGATCCGGTGGGGTGAAAATTCATGATAAAATATTCCAGGGGGGGATAAAATATTCTGGGGGATTTTTTTTTATTTTTTTTTTATCATTTCTGAAATATTTCATAGGCATGTGTTGTTTTCCTCGGCACTGCCGCCGTATTTTTGTGCTGTCAAGTAGGCTTTGTCAGCGGGCTGATAATGATGGCAGTTTGCAGCGAGTCGGTGTTTAGTGGCAGTACACTCAGCATCTGCGAGGATGACAGTGGGAAGTAGGAGCCAATTATCGCCTGAAACAAAGCATTAGATTGTTAGAATCAGGAATAGTGACAGGAGGAAGGAGTCAACTCGCAACGGTGTGGAATTAGAAAACATGGAAACGCATTACCTAACGCGAGGAATGAAAACGTTAAATCCAGCAACAGTCATTAGTCAAAATGGGGGGCAAGGGAGGAAATGCATATATATCGTTTTACAGCTTCAAGATAACACTGATCCAACTGTTCACTAAATATTATCGCACATCATCTCAACCAGATGTTTGCTCTCTTCATTGCTGAGCCCCTCCAGACAATGTCACTGTCACAGAATTGAAGGATGACTTGGAAAATGTTTTTCTACATATTTAACTTGCTTGATTGATTCAATGTCACTAAATGGTCTTACACATGCTGCCTACTGGACAATTTCAATTAAAGTTTAGTTTTACGTTAGCTGGGTATTCATTGTATCTGGTGAGATATTTATTGTTGAAATAAAATGTGACGTTCCAAGACTTCCCTGCTGCATTGCTACAGTGGTTCTTGAATATTTTTACGAGTTGTTATTTTACATTCCTGTCCAGGGTGAAGTCCACCTCTCACACACTGACAGATACAGATACCAGCCTGTATGGTGATCCTGAGCAGGTTTAAGCAGGATGTGATTTATTTAACCAATATGAAAAGGATTGCAGGATAAATGGCGCTTGATCTGATATTCCAGGAAAATATGTACCAATTTTTTTTTGTTATGCTCAAAACTCAAAGAATTTAAAACACTTGTTAGAATGTGCACTGAGTTTTTTTTTTCAGTGTAAGAATTTGAAAAGAGAATTAAAAAAAACCTCAAAATCTCATCAAGTAATTTTTGGTTCATTTTCCAGTGCAAATATGTTAGTAGGCTTGAAATAAGACAATACTCACTTACTAGTAACTTTTCGTCAAGTTATAGGAGCTTGTTTGAAGTCAATAACTCCTTTATATTGCTGAAAAGGTACTTGTTGAAATAACTTCACAGAGACGGTCCAGTCAGGAGTTCCAATCTCCAACTCATCTCAAATCAACAAGGCCACTTTATGTTCATATCCACTCTCCACTACTGTGAAAAGCAGGACTTGTCTCTACTATCTTCTGGCATGAAGTATTCTGAAAGGTACCGATGAAACCGAAAAGAACAGCTTCAATCACCCCAAAAAAACCATTTGCAATTTGAAAAGCTCCAGGGGAAATGGGGTAGCGAAGCTGCGGTGGGTGAGGATGACGGCCGCCATCACGCTGGCGCCTTTACAGAACGGAAACGGCAGAGTCCCTCCCTCCTCGTGGGGTGGATGCTTGAGTCCGGAGCGTGTGGAGGCTTGTCCCGTTGAGTGAAAACAATTGGCTAGTTCCAGGTCCAATTCATCAAAGTGACAGTGCTTGGCCACATAGAAATGAATGAATAAATAAAAAGGAACACATTCAGTGTGCGGATAAAGAGGAGCCTGCTGGGTAGACGCCGTCAGAGATTGGCTGTCACAACGTATACCGTCCAGGCCTTCTGGGTAAAATGACATCCACCGACGCCGGAAGCCATGCGGAAATCGCACACAAATGATGTTTGACGGCTGAAATAATAATGGCAAAAAAAAAAAAGTTCTTCACACCTCTCACTTTCACTTCAACTCTTGTCTGATTGTGGGAAGGTAAAAACAACTTAGCACAGACTCATGCTTTAACATTTACCTTCCTTTTGAACAAATTTATTTGAGCTCATGTTGTTTCTAATAATCTGTTGCGTAGGCATACTGTCTGTGGCTTGAAAATACATGTTAATACATTTTTGGGATAATTATCTTTCAAGATCTTTCAATAGGCGAATAATTGAAATTGCCGAAGCTAAGTTTTCAGCTTCATTCCTTTGCTATTTAACCCAACAAGTATTTTTTGAAATGCAGGCAATTGTTCATATTTTCATTTTGATGCAGGCCAGGTTTCTGGATAAAAGGTCGCCTTCTTAGGGCTTTAAAACTATGTACAATTTAACCTTAGCATTTATGGTCCAAAAGGATATGCTTCTTAACTTTAACTTATCAGGGCAGCATATCTACCTTTTTTTTATTTTTAGAAAAACCAGTCTATGGTGTGGAATATACCTTCATTCACTTAATATTCCGGTTTAATTAAAACCTAATGTAAAGTGTAACTTCTTTCTCTTTTTGCTAAATGTCAAGAATAAACAAAACTATACAGTGTTTCCTTTTTTTTAATTTTCTGGATGCTTTTGATGAAAAAACAAACTGAAATTCTTGTTCAGGTTCCCTCTAAATGCTTCTAATTGAACCTTTAGTTCATCTGTGAATTCAGCCAAGCAGGACAAACTGTTTTCCTTTTCCCTGGAAGGACCAAATGTTTCCCTTCCTTGTGATGTCTTCTCATTCAGCTGTGTTGCATCGTTCCTAGAGGAGGATCTGAATCGTAAACATATCTGTTATCTGATGCTGAATCCTCTTTGGCCTGGAGACGACTGGTGGTTTGGGGAGCGCCTGGGTTTTTGCTTGCTGCTCAGGCAACCGTGCTGATTCTCGTTCGTGCTTCCTATTAATCAATCTGAATCACCCGTTGGCCATTTTATCCTATTAATTTTGTGATGAAATGATAATTGATGGAGGTGGTGTGGTGCTTTCTGCAGTAAACAGAGATTCCTGCAGGACTTTCGAATGTGTCACCACCTGCATTGGCAAATGAGAAGAGGCAAGTCGCTGTCACAGGGCTGCAGCGCCCCCTACCTCTACAATGCAGTCTCAAAGCGCCTCTTTTGGGAATGCAGAGGCAACAATTTCATTAGCTGACAAAAATGGCCAGACTAAAGTAGTGGCAGGTGTTTGGTTTTTTCCCACGTAATACATAGGATATTAGTCTGATTGTCAGACCTTATAATTTCTAACAGTAGTTAGCATTCACATACTGCATACAGCAGCTTTAAAAGTATGACATTTTTCAACCAAAATGAAATATTGCACTACAACATATGCATATCCTGTCTGAGAAGAGACGGGCTTCTGTAGCCTTCCAAAGGGGCAGAAGCAGAAAGATGAGGAGGAGGAAAAGTGAGCTCATTCGGGCTCTGAGCCAGTGTCCTCCAGGCTACATGAAACACTGATGGACTTGATAGATTGGCTAGAGCACCGGGGGGTTTGAGCTGAGCTGAGCGCTAACTGAGCTCCGGCGCTGGGAGGGAAAATAAATCTGGCTGTCACCAGCCGAGCGGGATCTGCTCGGCGTTGAGCCTCGAACCGCCGTCTCCCGGCTCATGGATGAACAGTCAGAAAGTTTCCTTGTGCTTGAGAGCAAAAAGTAAACGTGGCGGGATTTCTGCAAACAAGGACTGGAAGGTGTGTGAAATAAGGCCTTTTAATTCATACTTTGTCAATAAAATATTTAAAATCCTCAAGATGGACTCGATGCATTTGCTTAAAATTCTTTGCTCACGACGATGAATGAAGTTTGTGCATTGTCAGAACTTGAGCCCGGTTTCTAACTATTACTAGCCTTAGCGTTCATGACAGGCTCTGCTGACGGCGAGAAGCCTTAGCAGCAGCGGAGAGCAAGAGAGGGAGAGAAAGGCTGGGTGGTTGAGTGGCATGCACACAATCTTGATTGACAGCGCTAAGACCCGCTAAGGTTGTTTCTAGTTAGCAGGGAGAAGGCTGAGGAGCTCGATTTTTTTCACAGACTTTCAGTCTCATACTTTCAGGACAAAGTGAAAGTTTCAGCAAATCTGTTAAAAAAATATATTTACTAAATATGCTTTATTAAATTTATCAAGAGCTTTAGCTCTTTCACATGAGAACAATGAGCAAACATTTGCAACTCTTTAAATGAATGAGTAAGGCAAAATGTGTCAGAATGCAGGTCTTATAACACCACTTTACATCTCTTACCTTTTCCTGTTCATGTTTGTCTATTACAACATTAATAACTAAAAATGAAAACTGACACATACGAACAATTACAAACATGGTAACTGAATTCTGCTGTAACTTTTTTCTTCATACTAAGCTATTAGATGCGCTTGCCACAAATCTGGACTTTATTGAAAAATGACAGTAAGAAAATCATTATTTAAAGAAAGCCATATGAACCCATGTTCATGAATATCCTCTGACACACTGTCTAAAATTGTAACGTTTTGTTTTTGGCCCTCGTCTTTCAGTTGCGTCTCACTCTTGCAGCGCAACACGTCCCAGTTATCTCTGTTCATTTGCACAAACTGTGATTACACACTCAAAGGGTCACCACTGAGAAAAGTGCTTACAATAATGCATCTTGGCTCAAATCAATAAGAAGTGGATTTGGACTCTTCAGAGAGGCCCTCGTGTGCCCGCTCATGTTCTTGTTGCTAAGCGACAACTTTATTTGGGGAGCAATTCTTGACCTCTCTCACTTTAGTTTCAACAACACAGTTATGGTTTTTTTGGGGGGCTGATGTTTAAAAAATCAAGAGGGCTTGTGCTTTATTCTAGTTGGGTTTCTGACATTTTAAAGTTTGAAAAAAAGGATTATTTGAGTTCTTTTGCTGGAACGAATCAAAGGTAATGTAATTTGCCCATGCATGTAAAAATCCACTAACTTTTCCTTACCTTGAATAAACAGAAGATAAGACAATAGAAAACGATTCACTCAACACTGGGATTGAAATTAAAAGAAAACTACCTGCTTCACTTACCCTCAGCCTCCTGTGGCACAGCAATTATTTCATATTTCATTTTGCATAGTGCAATAAATAAAGAAAGCATAGACAGCCGATAGTCTCCTCAAAGCTCTGGGGTCATAATTTTTGAATCAAGGTGATTTCGTCTGTGTGGACTTTTAAATAGAAAGTGGTTACTTCCCTTCTTTATGAAATCCCTACAAGGATGTAAAAAAAATAAAATAAAACTCGGCCAGACTTTGAAAGGAGATCAGAACAAATCAGCAAATTATTGACCATATTGTAATTTTAAAGTGATTTTTGGACATGTTTGGCAACCCACGAAACAGTGTGTATGGATAATTTTCCTAAATTCCCTTTGGGGGTTTCTTTGTTACATCTTATTCCATAAAACTAATTGGATGTGACTAATTGGTTCTCTTAATGTGCTTCTTTTGAACTTTTGCTGAGCTGTTCGCCTGCTGACTATGATTTTACTGCGTATTAAGCTTAATAATGACTTAAAAAAATAGAAATAAAACGATTAATAGACACCACCTTGTTAAATTTAAGCAGCCTTCTGAAACACACATTTATGTAAAAATCACACAAATTTAAGCTTTTTCATTCCTAGGTTGTTTTAATAAAATTTCACATTCACTCTCACCTTAGTATTGCACATCAAATATATATGAGTCTCTCAAGCATTTGCAGAATTACAGTCATTATGAGAATTATTAAATCAGGCATATATGAAAACAAATTTGACTACTAATTACAACCAATTTGACTTTGAATAGAATACAAGTTAGTTTTTTCTTAGCAGAAAATTACTTGACGTACTCTTTATAAACCAACAATTAATGTGAGAAAAATTCTGTAGGAACAGAACCGTATGAAGATTCACTGACCTTACTATAACAGCAACATTTACATCCAGCTCTGGCTACATATCTCAGTGAAGAAAGTTAATAGACTGGATGAAAACATTATAATTTGTATCTTTCGTTTTAAAACTCAATTGTGTTTATTCAACAATGAAATCAGACGATGAAAAATAGATTGCATTTTGGAATTCAAATAGGCCAAGAAATACAAAGCTGATTGTTGGCTTTTATTGTTTTATAGCAGCTATGCACCAAATTCACTGTCTCTTTTCCCCTCCCTCCACTTCAGATAAGTTTGTTTTAATTTGCTGCACTCAGTGCAATTACCCAGTCAACATTTGGCGTCTTTGAATAATTGTCACTGAATAATCAACAAGGAAGAGATTAGTGGGTTTACACACTAGAAATGGAAAATGTGATAAATTAAAATGGCTTTAAATAATCTTTTACTATGTGTGTCTCTTTAAATCTTTCAGGACGAAAGAAAAAGCCATTTCACTGGAAGTTTTTTTTTTTTTTTGCGGTTTGCTAACTGCACATCATTTGCCAAAGTGCTGTAAGGCTTTATAATTCACAAAACAAAGACAGAGTCATTATGCTTCTCTTTTATGCTTCCTTTCATCAGCAGTCAGCACAAAGTGTTACTGACTGTGGTTCACCAGCAGGATTTTTTTTCCAATTAATTTGTTTGAATTTTTAGCTTCTACAATACACAACCCTTATGTATACATACTTATTTTTTAAAATGAATGCATAAAATGTGTTTTAAATTCAGTTCAAATTAGTTGTCATGCAATCTGCAACCACAAACTTCAATATGTCTCATTGTAATTTTTTATAAACAAAAAAGTAGCATATAAGTGTATGGCAAATGTCAAATGATATCATCTTTCACTTGTGTTTGTGTGGGACAAAAGGAATACCCAAATCCTGCGTCAAATGTGTGACAATAGTCGCAAGTCAACAGTAAGTTTGGGACAAATGGAATAAGCCTGCTAGCGTCAAAATGTGTGCCGCTAGTGAAAAGCTGGTCAACTGCTAGCTGATTCAAGCTACATGGCTAATGTAACCGCCAGGCCCGAATATCCCAAAGTGGTCTCTATGGGCCTCAAAATGGCCGCCCAAGATGGCCGATAGCTGCCTTGTGTGAAAGTGCTATCAAAAGCAAGCGATGTGTCTCACGTTGCTGCACGTCATCCCATTTGCTGACTCTCAGTAGGTTTTAGATTTGGACTATAGGAATCCCATTCCACCACATTAATGTGCTAAACAGTTTTGCTTTTTTTAATATTTGCCTTCCTGCCGGATGTTTAACCAAACTGTATTCTGTGTACATTGTATTAAGCTCCAGAGTTAATTTTATGTGACACATTGTGGGTTTCATGTAAGTTATACAGAGCACCGTCTTCCAAATGTTGAGGTGCCCCCATGTGACTCGGGGCAGACATCCAAGCTGACTGTTTTTAATGGGGGGGGTTCTTCTTGTCACTCTTCCATGAAGGCCATTTTAGAGGAGGGACTAATTTTGTCCTGTCAACAGATTCTCCCACTCTGTTGACCTCCTGGCTGCAAACTGCTCTTCTCGTTTAGACTGTCAGTTTTGGTGGATAATCCATGTTTGGCTATGACTTATTTTTTTATTTTCCTTAATGGATTGAGCTATTTTCTTTAACATTCAGAACAGCTGCATTTATACTGAGTTAAAATTACACAAAGATGGACTGCATCTACAAATTAGGTGTTTCCTTGAGGCAACTGGCTGAACTGGACTTTTTTGGGAGTAAGGGTGTCAAAGTAAAACGCATCTGACACTTTTGTTTACATAAATGTAAGAATATAAAAGGGACATTTTCTTATTTTCTTAAAATATGCACATTTTAAGTTGTTAATTGGTCAATTATGACGATATTCAACAACAACATGGTAGGAATGTGACAAACTGGAAAGTTTAGGTGGCAGGAATAGATTTGTAGATGCTGCATTTTTTAAAGTATCAGCTAAATAAACTTATTGGATTAATTGTGATAAATCCTCTATTGAAATAAGCGTCAAATAGATTAATATTTGATTAATCATTAACTGGAGTATACAGAGTTAAAAAAAGGATTTACATAAATAACATACTCATAGTCAAAAAATACATACATTTTGCATGTAAGATATAAAAAAACCCTGTGTATAACTATATGTTCAACCCAAAACTCCTAAAATTGCCTAGTTTTAGCTTTACCCCATTAAAGTATAAACTTATGAGAGTAAACTCATAATATTACAAGAATAAAGTTGTAATATTATGACTTTATTCTCATAACAATGTGACTTTATTAGGTCTAATAGTTAGATTTAGGCATCCTGCTGCTTTCAAATCTAAAACATTGCATCTTATTTTGGACCTGTTAGACCAAAACCTGAGCACTGTACTGTCAGATGCCAGCTTGCTTCATAGAGGCGTCGGATTTGGGGCTACATGGCTCACAAGTGGAAAAAAAGGAGGGAAAACACATTTGCTGTGAATTTGAGCCTCTTTTGTCAGCACATTCTTGTATCTCCCATACCTCTCAGCAGGTTTATGAGAGTGTCCTACTTACTGCTTAGACATAAGCAGAAATGTGAGCTCAGAGTTGCATCATGTAGACCGGTGCATTACACTGAGACTTGTGTACAGTAGGAATGGAGCATTGTTAGGAGTGAAACCATGAGGATTTAAGGCTTGAAAACAAAAAGCAAAAAAAAAAGAAATAAATATAAAACCACATAAAGAGAAAGCAGCTCTGCCTCAAGCAGTATCTTTAAAAGATTAATGAGCATTCCTGCGGACCCCAAATTAAAATAGCTTCACTTTACTGTATATATCATCTTGACAGTGGGTAATTAATTGCCTGTACATTCAACTGCTTGCAGTAGTGTTGTCATTGCTGAACAAGTGCAGCAAGTCGATGCTTCCATTAATAAAAAACAACCCACGACTCACAGATGTCTTTTCATAGAAACCAAACTAATAATTCTGCTGGTGGGTCGCCAGCCGATCAAGAGAGCATAATTTGGCATTGACGGAACTGCTGGCTGCCTCCACTTCCTCCTCATAACTGGCACGGGGAAAATAGGGCGTGCAATCCCGCTTCATAAAGCGGCATCCGAACGCGCTCACAAATCCAGCGAGAACAATGCTCACGACTTTTCACGTGGAGGAGCGGCGGGATCGGGCGGCGGATTCTGTGGAGCGACCTGAATAAATTACGGAGTGCCTCGCACAAGAGATAGAGCTCGCAAGGAGAGTGGATAGAGCGCACTTGTTTCACCCCATCATCAATCAAGCATGGAAAGCAATCTAAACGCTGTCGATAGAGGATGGTGAATAACATTGAGAGGTCTTTGGTGAATGGGAAGGGAAGGCATCTGTAGGCACGGGGCCAAGATGGAGGCCGAGATCAGGGCAGAGCAAAAATTTCAGCTGCTTAACGTCATCAAGGCCCTTCGGTGCCGGTCTGCTTGCTTGAATCATTTTAGAGTTAAAACTGAGAATTAGTACGTCTCTGCTTTGGCCGTCATTGTTACGTAGTTTGACACCTTGTTTTATCGAGACGGAAAGCTAAGGAGTTTCGACAAGAGAATGACGGTTAAGAAACAAAAGTGCAACTTTATCAAAATATTCATTTTCTAGTACAGAATTGACTGAGGATATGACAGTTGCCTATAACTATATAAATATATTTCATGTTGTGACAGGGCCCATGTGTAGGGATGATACCAAACACTGATGCAGGAGAAATTAAAATTTCAGTCACTCTCAGAAGCAGCTTTCTCACAAAGTTGCTCAGCCAATCAGCAGTGGGCCTTTTTTCCAACATGGCTCACAGCCCAGGGGGCTGTTTCCTGTTTCATCAGGAGGCAGGACGAGCAATCGAACAGAAAATGTTAAAATGATTCCTGTGTCTGTATAGCCCAAGCTGGCTAACAAAGACAGTAGCTGCTTTGTCGTTTATGAATTAGTGACTAAGTACAATTTGATTTCACTGTTTGTAAGAGATTTCAACTGCTTCCGACTCACAGTACTCCTCCCCCACTCAGCTCCTTCAGACTAGCCTGCAGTAATTAGCAAACACCAGGTGAAGCTGCACCACAACCTTGAGCTAAAAAAAAAAGTTATTAAAGTGTTTATAGATGAACACCGTCGTGATGACATGCTGAAGTTTAAAAGAGCAAAAGGTTTTAAAAGTGATAGAGGCCCAATTTCAAGAAATGTAATTTCTTTTAAGTCATGTTTGATATATAGGCAGCATTTTTATGCAAACTGAAGAGAACATAGAGACTTGATTGTTCTATAAAATGGCATAATGCATGTGGAATATGCATAATACAGCCACTTTAACCATTGACATTGTTTGTGATGATCTTCCTCTGTTTTTTTAAAACTCCAAAGCAGATATTCTTGGAAAATGACCATGAAAGTATCTTTTGAGGTTGAGTGTGGGTATTTATTTAATCAAAACTGTCAATGACACATCTCTTTATTTTTCCATCCTTCTCTCCTGTTTATTGTTGGGATATAATCAAATGATGATGCCAAACAATGCATGAGGTCATCTTACTTTTAATTGTATTTTGTGAAGATTTGAATTACATGTCTGCAGACATTGGATTGTACTGTAAATCGCTATGGCCTTGTTTATGATGCACCTCTTTCCAAAAGGTCAGAGCAGAGCAGATACTAAGACTGCAGGTTTTCTCTGTCACCATGTTGCACTTCTCTCATCAGCAATAATGTACAAACTAACAGACCTAGTCAATATCCTGCAAAACAATGCCGCTTGCGCAAAATGGATAGCTCATTAGTCAAAAGCAAGTTTTTATGTCAATTTACATTAAGGCCTATTTTACTAATCTCTCTTCTACTCTGCAGCACAATCTGCGCACACTTACTGCATCCGCCGGGACTTTCTGAGGACTTGTCGACAGGATCAGCATTATTACCAGACAAAGGTCAACGTCAAACTTGCAGCAGGCAACAAATACAACAGGTCAGATCATCAGCAGCAAAAGAAAAACAACAAAGACTTCTCGCTTTTAGGAAAGACAAGTGGGAGAGATCTGCTTCCTCTCTTCCTCCTATGTTTATGATTCATCTTTTAGGGATGACAAACATAAGAACTGCATTATATGGATCACTCAATCTCTGGTGTTTTCCATGCTTCTCCTCTGATTAGACGGAGAGTTAATGCAACTCTGGATGGTAATAAATGCACAGAAGAACAAAGAGATGTGGGACAGTCCAGCTGCTTCTCACACTCTTTTTCAGCACATTTCAGAGAGTCTCAATAAGGTTAAAGTCTAGACTGTGTTGGTGGCCAATCTAGTTATAAAAATGTTGGCACATGCTGGTTGTACAGTTTAAGAATGGTAAATCCTGGCAATGTCATCTTGAAATTAATATATTCTCTTAAGATAACTCTTGCTTTTTCCCCCTTTTTCTGAAAACCCAATGTAAAAAATATCAACCAATAAGAAGAATTTGTTAGGAAGTAACTAATTTAGAACCATTTTCACCAATTTCTTGAAGTGTCTAATCAGACGTAGTCACTATAATTTGCCTAAAAAAAATCTAAACAAAGTGTTTGACCATTTTTATTTTATTTACAAATGTTTTGGTTGAGTTTTAACAGCTTTTATTGGTGTAGTTAATCAGCAGAGCAGGATGTTTCTCAAACCGGGCGGAAGCAAATATTTAGTTGGTAGTTAATAAGGACTTCTTCTGTTCATGAATAATAGATGCAAGCTGTAACAGCAAAACAGCAAAAAAATATTACAAATCACAAGCAGCACACTTGATTGCAAAAATTAGTCACTTTGCAGATTGGTGGGATTTTGTCACTTTTTTATTTTTATTATTCTCTACTGTGTCAGGATCAGGGAGAAAACAAGATTATGTAAATGCAGAATATTGTAGACAGAAGTTGCTCAAAAACTCACAATGTCTGAACCTGAACTTTTGAGTTTTAAGCACAGGCAATTTATTGACTTTGACAATGTTTCATAACCCTAGCAGATTCTTCCCTCAACGTGGAACCATCAGATTTAAAAAATAAAAAATAAAATGATAATAATATATATATGTTTTTTACTGGTTCTGTGTCACTTTAAAATGCTATTCCAAGAAAGCAACTGTGACTGAATTGGGAGATTTTGGAGCTCATCTGTGTTCAGCTGTGAAAACACTTTCTTCTTGATGATAATGAACTGAAAAAACACAGATAATCATCAGCGATTAACAGTCGATTTCGTTTCTTTTTTCTGAGTTTCCCTACTCCTCATAGAGGTTAACAAGTAACACACAATGATGTGTTTTCTTCTGTCTTTAACACATTTTTTCTCTCATAAAAGTTTTATTGTAAGCTTGAATCGGAGTTTACTTTTTTATTTCTTTGTAAACTGCAGATACAACGTCCTTCTTTGAGAAATAAATGAGCTTGTGTAATCATTCGGGGTTGCTGTGCCTGGGTCCCCCCCCTCTAAGAATTCACCAAGGGCATCAGCAGACTCCTACTTATGAGCAGACATGGCCGATTACTTATACAGATAAAAGAAGACGAAGGCTTATTTGTATTCATGAAGTATGAGGGACGAAGTAAGAGGGAGTAGTGAGTACATGATGACCGGGCAAGAGAGATACTTGCAAATGAAAGCAACCCATAGGTCAAATCAATACTCACTGATAATGCTACAAAGTAGCACACCAAGGCCGTTTATATCTTTAATAACATCCACGGGTGTCGTAGGCCTGGCGAGTGACCATGAGAGACGCTTGAGGGCCGGGAAGCACACGGCTGCCCTCAGCCACTCATCCATCTAATGTTCTTCAACGAGATGAAAAGGAAAACAAAGAGGAACCTGTCAGAGTGAATATTTGAGTGCACATTGAAAATTCACTTCTGAGATGACTCACATCTGTTAAGAATTCACCAAGCTTTCATTTCCATTTCTCCCCCCAAACCAATCCCCCCCGCCTCCCTCAGCCCATCTCTGATTGGCATTTAAACAAAGCTCCCAGCTTCCTGAAGAGGACTGACATTTGCATTGCTGTTCTTTATCTGTTGCTACTCTGTGTGTTCGGCTGATGAACGACGCTGAAATTCCTTTTGTTGGGTTTTTTCCTCCTCTTGGGTCGTGGAAAGGCGACTCCAAGGACTGTGAACCAACTTCAAAAATCATGAACAGGTACTTTATGTTGTTTTTGGATTCTGCTTTGAATGTCTGCACATTGAAATGCACTTATTTTAGAAGATGTAAAATGAGGTTAAACATGTAACTTCGCAAACCGTATCACAGTTTTGGCACATTTCACCGTCATTAATGTACTTTATTTGCTGAATTTCCTTTATAAGCTAACAAAAAGTTGCACATTTCTTTAAAGTTGAGAAACAGGGTACATGATATGTTCATGGCTTAGTCCATTAATACTCTGACAAGATTTAGAGTACACATGATGGCTACAGCATACGGCTGCCACCACCAGGTTTTATTGTGCATTCAAGGTCATGTGCATTGTTACTTTTCTAGTGTTGACCTTTAGTTTATGCTCTCATTGTGCATCTGACTTTTAAGGCCTAGAAATGTCTCTGAAGAAAACAAAACCAATGACAGTCTAAAAAACCCCCACAACTTCTCTCAACTAATAAATATGGCATACTAATTTTGACATTATTTTACAGCTGATTTTTTTTCTTATGCTCTGTCCAAACTTCCAGAAAACTGCAAAGATGCTGAAACACTGAGTTCCTTCAAATTAAAGCTAACAACCCACCGGTCAAGTGTTGCCTTTGATTAGTAGTTAATTGAACATTAATAAACATATTTAATGTATATTTGCTAGATGATGGCATTTGAAAAGAAAAAGTTTATTGCCAATTTCATCATTTGTTACTATATGATGTTTTATGGCGATAAGCCCTTGTTGCTGAAATGGGTTGTACAAATAAGTTTCACTTGACCTGACTAATGTAGCTGTTTGAATGAATGCAATTTCTTTTTTACTGCCAGACAAAATCTTCCTAAGTCGGAGGAGTATCTCAGAACTCAAATATTAGCACTGCTCAAAAGTTTCACATCAAACTGCTTCAGTCCTCTCTGTGCTCAGCGGTGCATTACACAGAGGAAAGTCTTCAGAGAGTTTCTCATGGTGGTATAACCTCCAGGTGAATTAAATAGGCAGCTGAGCTTTGAGCTTTCCAGAGAGATCAGCACTTTGAATCTGTGGAAAAAAACACACCAGAAAAGTCAGGAAACCTGATCATCATATCTCCACAACTCTCTGGACTCTCAGGAACCCAGTGGACAAATACAGCACAGTGCGAGTTTACATTGTATTTATCTGCAGAGTGGTGGGGGAGGGAAGTTTGTTTTGGTCTTGCTTATTTTTTGTCAGACTTGAATTTTTCAGATCATTAAACCCGTTTTAATTTCAGACAAAATAACAGAAGAGAGAAGCAGTTTTCACATTTAGATGTATGAAGAAGAGAAGCTACTAATTGATTCTGGGACCAGTGATGGCAACAGCCGGCATAAGCCCTTCTGATTGCTTGAAGTGACGTAGTTTCCTGAAATGTATGCAGATATATTGGTTAGTGACCAAACTAAGGTAGCCTGGATGCAGTGATCCTAAAATATGAAAAATCATCTAATTTTACACCAGTCTTCTCTACTCAGATTTTCTTCATTATAAAATTCTGAGAAAACTTTCCGTCAGTTTTCCTGACCATTTCCATTCGATTCTCATCTCCCTTCACTGCCCTGTTTGGGATTTCTGGCTCTGAACTTCTCTCTTCACAGTGGAGGGGGATGGTTGTTTACAACGCACACTATTTCTGGTAAGCTTCATAGCATCGTTTCCTTCACGGTTGAGTTGGTGACTTACATACGTCACATGCACACATTTGGGACTGGTTAAAATTTCCAACCTTGTTGGAAGGAGTCCATACCTCCAGGAAGCTCCTGGGTCCAGACGCTCCGTCTAAAGCAAAGTGTAGAACAAAGGTCTGGTTTTTACTATGTCAAGTGTCAGTTACAAGGAAAAATAGAAACAATCTGGAAGAGGAGTATTTTATTTATGGTATTTTAACCATATGACACTGTACATGGTGTCATATGGTTAAAACTCATAGAAGGAAAACTAGGACTTCTTGCTTATAAAATAATGTATGACCACTAAAATGTTGGCATTCGCCTCACTAGGCTGCCTGTACCTCCTCTCATCCCTCTGTTCAGTGACGTGCCTGAATATCTGAACGTCCCATTACAACTTCACTCAACGGTGAGATTGATTCCATTCAGCCGTATTATTAGAGGCCTAGAGGACGGCCTCTGAATATGCAGTACAGTAAGGCACACCGGAGCACTGGTGACAATTCTATTAGCCGCCTCACACTTTGAACTGCTTCCACACGGCCTGCATCGGTAGGTTTTGCTGACGATTCACCTATGCAAAGTGATGGCATCCTTAGATTATGCTGTGAAAGAAGCTAGCATGCTGACTAGCTCAGAGGGCTGCGGGGTTAATGGGCTGGGTGTGAGTAGGGGGGCTTCTCCTGTTATTTGTGGCTTGCTGATTGGTTTTGGCGTGAAAGCTTTAGAAAATCTGTCATGGTTCCATTTCAGAAAAGACAAAAGCAGATTGAAATTAGAACTCATTCTTTTTCCTCCCCCTTTCAGACGGTGGGTAATGCACCATCACTGAATGTATTATTTTTTTTCCAGCAGCAGCAATGATTTTATTTTTGGGTTTTGCTACAAACCACAAAGAAAAAGACAGCAGGAAGCAGCTGGAGGGTGAATCAACCAATCAGTTCAGTTTACTTGTGTAGAACATTTCAGTGACAACACAGTTCAAAGTGCTTTACATCAGAAAAACACGAAAATCAGCAACTGAGACATAACATTTTGCCAAGTGTTGTAGTTGTGAAGAGGATTTGGAAATGACTTTTTGTACTTGCCCAGGTTATCAGTGCCTCAGTGAAATGGAAGAACTGAAACAATCGGTGTGAAAAAATGAATAAAAAATCTGGATAAAAAATGAAAAATGAGATTATTTACTTTATTAATTAATCAAATCTCATGCCAGTGAGATAAAATCATACGGAGTGATTAGATCTTTTAGCTTGACCAGTGGTGAACATGACAGTAAACCATGTTAAAAGTAGCAAAATATGATCCGACTAATAGTTATCTCAGTCATCCTTGCATTGCAAAGCTTTTCAAAGCATTTCAACTATCCTTACAACAGATAATTAAGACATTGTGCCTTTGGATCATTACCCATTTCTCCAGTTCTGTTTGAAAAACTTTAATCTTTTCAGAATACACATTTGACAGAGTAGAAACCAGCGGTGTACTTTCACACTCCCAACCCGAGGGAGCAGGAGATGCACCGACCCAAATTAGTAACCGCTTTTAGTGATATTTAGCAAAGAGCAACATAAAGCGCAAGTGACAGCAGGAATCCGTCTAGCAGCAGGTTTCTGATATCTGCAGACTACAGGGCTGCCTGCACGCTCTTCTATTTTGGACGACAAAGACTCCCGTGTAGCGTCGGCTGCATTTAGGACATGTTGACATTCAGTTTTTCTTTGCTAGAGGAAATGTCAAACTGTTTAACATCCACCGCAAGAGTCGTCAATCCTTTGATCTTGTCGTCTTGCTCAAAGCACTAAATCAGGCTTTTTCTTTTTCCTGTTTAACTTCAAGATGTCGAAAGAGAGGTTTTCAGGAAATGAGCAGCAACTCTGAAATTGGCCTTGTGTTCTTTTAATCATTACTGACGATTGCTGCGCCGTTATTATGCTACAAAACCAGCACTCAACAGTTATTATTCTTTGTAGGTGGATTTCCAACTGTCCTGAGCAAAATCACTGTTATGTCGAGATCCAATGATTTTCCAGCCCAGAAAAAAAACAAAAAACAAAACTTAACTTTCTTTCTGACAGCCTACATATTCTGCTTAACTTTGTGAGCTCTGTTTTTTTAATGACATGGTATTTAAAAAGCCTCGGGGCATTCAAGAAAAAAAAAAGATGTGTGTGTTGCAGGAAACGCATGATAGGTGGGAGAAGCTGCAGAAAGAGATCACGGACTGAAAGAACCTTGTGGGGAGAGAAAGACCTAAAAAATAAATTTAAACAAAAAAAACCGGCTATGGGTAACTCATGTACCCTCGTGTCATTGTGATGTTGTAGGAAACAGCGCCATTAAAGTAATCATTGACTGGAATGTAGAGAGAATATGAGAATAAAAGACCAATGGGAGGAAAAAAAGGAAAAAAGACAGTCTGACCTTGATGGAGCTTATTAGCATAAACCAGCCCTGTGGGCCCCATATAAGTGGAGACAGTGTGTGTCAGTGTTTAAATGGAGTCAGCTCTGCAAAAGCCTTCTCACATAATCCTGTATCAGACATACCAGCATAATAAAAAAGACATATGTATCGGAGTTGATTTCCCTGCTGACTTCGCTTACATTTTTTGAGATGGGGAGGAAATTTCATTTAAAAGATTTGTAATCTAGCGCAAAAGCAGAAGAAATAACAGTCCAGCAAAGACGCCTGACCTCCCGTATAATAGCGTCTTAAATTTTTACCAGACCTTTGCCGGTATTATGTAATTCTTCATCCATGGGCATAAAACTCCCATAAAACCGACTTGTTTTAATGCAAGCTGTCATAATTGAAAAACTGCTTAAAAAACAGAAGAAGAAGGCAAGATTAAAAAGCAATGTTAACTGGAACACAAAGAGGTTCAAAGCGTATCAAAGCTCACGATGATATTTAGGAATGGATGCGGGTTTCCTGTCGGACGCATAACTTGCACATCACTTTTGCTGTTACATTCACATTTCTAGTTCAGTTTGTCAAGGTGGAAATGGATTCACATTAAAATGTGGAAAAATGTCACAAGAAAGTTTCAGTCAGACCTGATTCGTGTGCTTCCATCAGATACTTGTAATTTGAATGTCATAAACTTTTAGGTGCAGGATCTTAGGGGGAGGGAAACTGTTCCCATTTAGATGGTCTGAAGTATATCATGTTACAGTTGCAAAAAACAGTTCTAGGAAGGAGGCTTTTTGTGCAGGCAACTGAAAGGTCTAAGACAAAGCAGAATGATGGTTTTTACTCTTTTTCACTAAAGAGGAGCATCTGGAAAGTGAAACATTTCTACACATTTGCTTTAAATGGGCAGTATTATGTAAAATGTATTATTTTTAACTTTATTCCCTCATCAAAAACACACCTGGAGTGCTGTTTTGATTCTTTCAAGCGTGTCTGGGAAATCCTTTAATCTCCCGGGGCAACCATTCAGCTATACAAAACGCTTGGGGGGACTGAGCTCCGTCTTCTAGGACTCAGTTCCTCCACTGAGCTGCAGTTTCCAAGCTTTCGACTCACAAGATACTTTTCAGTGCAACACTGGTAAAAACATTGTTGAAGGCTTAATAGAGAGTCCATGTTGTGATGACTTTCTGAAAGTGGAGTCTCAGAAAGAGCAGGAGTTTCTTAAAGAGACAGAGCCCAATTTCAAGTCAAATTTCCTTAAAGTCATATTTGATGTATACAGTATTTTTTTTAATAACAGCTGAAGGTAACATAGCTCTTTGATTGTGCTATAAATTGGCGCTATGTGCCTGGAAAATACATAATGTAAACAGTTAGTTTGGACCACTGAGGAGGAAGACAATGATCTGAGAGGTCCTTATAGTTCATACTTGACAAACAATTCAGAAATCTATTTCCGCCCAAGACCATTCAAGGCTTTACAGAGCAATAGCAAAATGATAAAAATGACAAAAAGTGAACAGCCGGAGAGATTTAAGACCTGGTGTAATACGATCCACTCTGCCGGTCTTTCCTGCGACCACCGTCGCCTCGTCAAACTGACCCTACAGAGGATCAAATCAATTCTTTTGGTGCCAACTGCACAGCAGCACTAAAGAGAACCACTCAGACACATTAAGTTCAACAAAGCAGCAGGATCAGATGGCGATTATGAACGGGTGAGGAAACATGTCGCTGTAACTATATCCACTGTCACAAACTGCCTCAAGTCTCCCACTTTCATTCCCGACCCTAAACAATCGGCGGTCAGGATCTTAATACCTTAACCTCCCAGTGACCGTCACTCCAGTGTCATAAAACATCTCTCTCTCTCTCCCACCCATGAACAGCAAACCACACAACTGTAGCTGATCTGGGCTAGAACAGCGAGTCAGCTTACATGGATGAGTTTGAGTATCAGAGTCAGAGATCATATATTGCATCGATGTTTGGTTTGCAAATCAGTGAACAGGAAGACTGCAGCACTGCATCACAACAGCCTACTGGATCACCTGCACCCAGCAAAAACCACCACAGCTGACAGGCTCACAGAACCGCAGGAAAACAATCAGGGACCAAACCATCTGGGATGCAAACTCTTAAGCGAATTACTGTCTACCAAGCAGCACAGGGCGCTTTACACTCACATGATTTCGCCTGACAACTGGGCTTATTTAAAATAAAAAACATCTTATTGAATTTATGCTGTATATGTAAAACCTGAGTTTTAGTGATTGTGGCTGGTCCTGGAGCTCTTGTTTGAGAGAATTCCCCCATTTTCCTTGGTTATTGGGTTGCTCCACGTGGCGTAGACTGCATATGTGGTGGGTCATAAAGTTTCACACGTTAGTGCCACACATAAATGTGCAAAGCAGGCAGAGCAGATGCCTCTCTACCCATCCATCAACCTCTTTAGCTGCATTTTGTCATATTTATGTAACATGTTTTAATTCTGTTTTCGTTTACCTATATTTTTTGCTAGCTGTCTTCTAATGATGTTCTGTTAGCGTCGACAACAGAGCTGCCTGCTTTAGCCTCATTGACCACAATGACGAGGATATTTTCCAAAACTCATATTTTCTTCTCCACTTCACCACATTCAAGGAATTTTACATATTGTTTTTTGCTGTTGCAGTCTTATTGCAGAAGCTAATATCTACGGACTGTTTTATTCCCACTCTTGCGGGGTTAGCGGAGTAGCATTCAGCTTGACTTACAGCCAAACTTGCAACAGTAAAGAGGTTCTGTCCCATTTGTCAGGCAAAATATGATAATCACTCTTACGTAATTGACAAAATAAATATTCAAATACTAATATTTTTTTCTATACCCCCCCAAAAAAATGAAATCTGTGAATAGGAACATTTTTCTCCAGTAATTAATTAGTTATGCTTAATAGTAGTATATCTGGGGCTGCATTGAGCTGCTTGAGTCTCCAACAATAGCTCTGGGTCAATAAAGGCATCATTGTATGGCAGGATGATGCTTTTAGCCTCCCGGTCTAAACTCAGTGGATTATATACACATCAATGAAGGTTTCAAATGAAGCAGAAAGGTAAGTTTATGCATATTTATACACTGCTTTGTCTAATTCTGAGATCTGAATTGTTTGGTGGTCTCTGTTGCAACATGACTATTTTATACCCCCAGTGACTGGAACCGCGTTTCAACAGATCCTACTGCACTATCATTCTAGATTATAATAAAGGCTGCACTTCTAATTGGATAAAAATTTGCTTTCTATTCACATATTTCCCCCCCCACCCCCGAATCATAACTTAAGGGAAATCACTCATGATGCTTTTTTTTGTTCTTTCATACCTAGTTAGTTTCTGTATGTGTGGTTGTTTGGAGTTTTCTCAAAGATAATCTATTATTTAATCAACTGATCAAATATCACAACGTACACGCCGTGATTCTGAAACATACAGCCACTCGCCGCCCAAAATGCGGACAGACGCGCTCACCACCTCTGTGCCGGCTGTACAGTTAAGTTGGAGGTAGAATCATCGCTGGGTCTAATTGTGTCTTGGAGCTACGATGCTGCTCATCTCTGGAGATCTCATTAGAAGATCCACAAGCTGTTCAAGCGTGTACCCGCTCCACTTGCTCTCTCATTCCAACAGCTTGTACAGCATAGCTTTCTAAAATCTCTCCTGCTCCTTTGTACTATTGACAGAATAAAGCAATTATCATTGATTAGGAAATGAAGTCTTCCACCTGAAGCGAGGCTCGCTGCGTCAAAGAGATAAACTGATCTGCTGTATTTCTTCTATTTGGTTCTATTGGATCAAGGCTCTTACAGCCGTGGCTTTCAAAAGGCCAAGGAAAGTTTTGTCTGCTGGACAGCTGTTATTATTACCCCGGCGCCCAGGGCGCAGCTTGCTGCATGCTGCTGTTTTAGGTACAATTCACTTAGACCGTTTGACCTTTGCCCTCGCAGTTGTACAGAAAGCATGTTGTTGCGCATTACGGTTCTACAAGATGTCAGGTGTAATCATCATACATGCTGATCAATCAAAGGAAAAGTTGTGGGAATTTCATTTCCTTCATGAAGTTGAAATGAAAAAAAAACTGTACTCTGGAGTTTGGACCTGGAGATGGGGTGAGGTGAGTTTAACTTTGCATTTAAATTGAAATCAGAAGTAGACCGTCTGTGCGGCCAGGCAGTCACAAATGTTCAGAAATATTGACCAAAAAGGTCCATCCTGTGGGACTCTGATGAAAAAAAAATAAAATAAAGGATCTTTATGGCACAAATAAGTTCTGATTTGGGATAAATTGACTGATTTCACCCTAAAGACAAATTAAAATAAACTGTTTATCTAATTAAACAGAAAACTTTATTTTTGACCTCGACTAGACATTTAGTTGCAAAGTTGTATAAAAAGATGCCTTTCAGAAAAACATCTCCAAACAAACATCTCCAAAAAATTTTAATATGTTCAATATTTCTTTGTCACTCATTTCTGAAACTCATTCGGATTAAACTGACTGATTAAACTTACTACTAGTAGACTGAGATATTTTTTGCCCATGTTTTTTCTAATTTTGATGATTGTAGCTTACAGATTATGAAAAGCCCAAAAAAGAGAGAGAGAAAATAAGCTGGGCTTTGAAGGGACAGTTGAGATGATTTGAAGTAATTTATGATACAATTATATTCTGCTCTCTTCTGGTTTATGCCTCCAGCTTGATGGAACATTTAGATGTTTAGAAATCCAGCTTTATCCATTCAGTTGTTATTTTTGAATCAGTAAAACATTTTTCTATTAAGGCCTCTTTGCTTTCACCAACTTAATGATTCTGTGTAATACATTGGTAATGAGAAACTTTTTTATTGGCCATCAGACCGTATAAAACCAGCTGAAATTAATTTGCACATAGCAACAAGAACCTTTTCCAAGTACTAATCATAACCATCAGCAGGAATGTGCAAGAAGGTTTTCTACACGTTTTGCACTTGTGTTCGATAAATGATTCTTTATATGTTTCCACTTCATTACCCATAAGCAAAGTGATTCCTGCAAGCTAGTTCCAGTCAGCCTGAGCTGTGCCGATGCTTCATGCATGATCTTCCTCACATGCAGCTGAATGTATAAGGCACAGCCTAGCAATTTATTCAGGCTGTAAAATATTGGCTGCAGCCTGCATTTCATGCACTAATGCCTGCCTGTGTGCTGCTGCCAGTGCATCGAGACTTTCCATCCAGCCTCTGTTCTTTGAGGTCAGAGACTCTCTGTCTGTTCCCCGGAGCATTGGCTAATAAATGGTTGTTTTACTTAATTTTTGGACTAATTTGATTTCTTTATGAGTGGATAAACTGGATTTTTCATATCAACAGAAATCTTGGCGATTTCTACTAGTTTTACCCTTTATATTACTTTAAAGTTTGAATAAAAACCCATTTTCTTATATGTTTTTTTTATGAAAAAATGTAACTTGTTAGCTGGGTGTTACTGGAAACACTATAAAAGTAAATGTAGCTCAGCATTCATGTACAACAGGGCAGCACTAAGCTGTTAGGAGCAGAAGGGCTAAATATGTAGCCCACTGATATTAGCATGACTTTTTAGTTTTCTTAAAATGAAACAAGAAAAGTAAACAACCAGCCAAGTTTGTTTGCTCCTCCAAAACTACTGTTTCAAGGTGCATATTCCTGGAAGCCTATTTTTGATCATTACATTAGCTAACCATTCTATCTAGCTGTGTAGCCAACAGTTAGCTAATTATTTAGCCTTCAGGACAACAAGCAATTTATACTTAGGAAAACTAAAGCTAACGAGACCTTAGCAAAACTTGAGAGAGTTAACATATTCACTTGAAGTGTTAAATGCTGAATTATCTGCACCCTAGCACAGGTAAACAGATTTACATGTAGTGGATTATCCGGTGTTTGTGTATTGTAATCTAAAATAACCAGGTGTATTTGAGCAGCTTCTGTGAAATGAGCAAAAAAATAAATAAAAAAATCAACCTTACTTTGTAGGTTTCATGGTGCTCTACCTTTACTTGGCAAAAAAAGAGCTTAACTCCTGTTTATCTCTTCCATTAATTCCAAGAGCTAGGGTGCTGAGTGACAAGTTTAAAACGATTTATTCTGACACACGCTGATTCTATTTATAATTTGCTTTGCAGGAATGTTTGGAAGCTTTTCACCTTTTCACATGTAGTCTTGAGTTAGTTAGTAGGTCTACTGACAACTGTAATTTTATGTATTGTGAAGTTTTTTTATTTCAGTAAATAGTTTTAGGCTATCCAGTTTATAAAAATAGAATCACTTCTGAAATTGGTTTCTCATAGCTATGCTCACTGGATCTTATGGAAAGTGTGATTCTTGTGCTATTCCAAGGCGGATATTGTTCTTTGAAAAGATCAGCCGTCATCTCTTTAAAACGTGGATTTTATCCAGCTCACCTTGAAGCTCAAATATTGTCTACATAAATGACACAGCACTAAACGGACCATACAGCGAGAAGTTTCAAGTGACAAATGCTCCCTTTTATGTGAACCTGGAACTGAAGGAAGATTGACTGTCTTAGATGAGGACTAATAAAGAGCTGAAATACTGTAAAGCAAAAATTATATCTCATCCTAAGAAGGGCTCATATACTGTATGACATTAATCTCTGCTGGAACGACCCAGTGACAGTTACAATAAAGCCTGGCTCTTATCCAGGCTGCAGGGAGATGTGAGTGAGAGTTTTTTCCCCCCTCCGTTTTAATAAACTCTCGAGACAGATCGAAGTTGACAAAGCCAAAAGGTCATTTTTATACTCGTCCCTCCCAAAGTAGTGAATTCTATTGATTATTTTGCTCGTATACCTGCAAAGACAGCCTCTGCATCCCGCCGATATGCGTGTTATTTAAAGAAATACCCACTGGATGATGATACGGGCATTTGTGTCAGTCCCTCAAGGTTAGCTCATTAAAGATAAACCGCCTGTTCAAATGTCTGCGTCTTCCGGGGATAGCATTAATTGCCGTCAGTTTCTCTGCAGGTGTGCACCGAAATTTGCTTTCCTGTGGCAATACCTCGTTAAGGACAGAAGAACAATGTGTAACGATGGCGATCCGAGGAATCAGTTCCGGTGCTACGAAGGACAAGGTGCCTTCTGCTGCACCACTTTGAGATGCTGCAGAAGAAACCTACAAGCTGGAGAATAAATGGTTCTCTGAATATGAGACTCGCCTCTCCTTCCCAGGTTTGACAATGTATTGTCACCACAATAATCGAAATGAATAAGCTCCAGACGTGGACACAGTGTCCCTATCCACTCAACCCCATCCAGCCCTCAACGCTATTCCTCAGCTTCAGCACGTTTTCCTTTGAGTATAACTTCAGTATTTTTTTTTCATTCATTCTGTGGAGAAAAATGCAAATGGTGTGTATCCTTTTCCCTGTGCAGCAACAGACTCAGACGGTAATGCTTCCAGCTCATATGGTAGTAAACAAACAAATGATGATTGCAGTCTTGTAAGAGACTCTGTGCACTGCAAGGTCCAAAAGCAACGTGATCACACGTTGCTTTTGGACCTTGCTCACCTTCCCATGACTCTGGTGATAAAGCTTCTGCGTCAGTAGAGTTACACTGCAGCTGTTGAGATGCACGTTTTTCACCATTGCTCCCCAACTTATCCACTCACATTTTGAAGTGAAGAAAAAGGACAAACAAGGAAAAAAAGATGGGCATTTGTGGCCAGTACCATAACTGTGCGTTCTTATGGTCACTAAAAGCTCATGTATCCAGTTGGCTCAATCTCCCCCACACCATTACTAGTACTGAAAACCTAAGACAATAACATTACCTTTTTTTGTAACATTAAAGATTTCGTCAAAGTGTAGCCATTACTACAATTTCCAAATGGCACAATAAATAAAATGAAAATGTTTTTCCTCATTTGGCCGTTTCGTGTAGCGTTGCATCTTTTGGCTTCCGCTGCCACCATCACAGTTTGTAGCAGCGTGTTTCAAACCGACTCTACAGGCAGAGCCGGCATCCCACCGAATCAAACAGTCTGTCAGGAGTGGTGTCATTCCCCCCCCCAGTATTAAGTCTAAGGAAACCATATTGTTGGAATAATTTCTTGGTTTGGACTATTTTTCCCTGTGAGACATTACTTCGGCAGCTTGTTTGCAAACCTTGTCGGAGACCCGAATAAGATATTACCAGAGGAGGAGACCGAAGCGGTCTTTGTTTAGAGGACACGCAGATGATGCATTGCTTATATGGAATGATTAGAGCCAAAGAAGCGGAACATAGTGGCAAGCAGAGGCAATCTCTCAGGGTCAACCAGGTGGAAACCAAATTAAAACGGGCCTGTGGAATGTGGATGTTACAAAGCATGGCTAAACCAAGGAAAAGGGTCTTTTTTACTTTCCACAGCAGCTTGAAATGCACTCTATCCAGGCCGGACGGCAGCGGTGAACGTTTGGACACACATCGTAGCCTCTTGTGAACCTAAGACATATATTCAGTGCTCAGTGCAGACGGCAGCCTAAATCATACTGTCTGGTAAAAGAGGTTCATGCATTAGAGCAGAAAAGTGATTTGCTTTTTTTTTTTTTTTAACATTGTTGGGGGACGGAAAGGGTAGTCCATATAAATACAGTTTCTTTAGGTTGATCAAAATGCTAAATCTGACTTCAATTTACAGCAGATGTTTCCTCCTAAACCAATAAATAAACCTTTTAAGCGAGAGACAGGCCCAGAGAGATGCAGTGGCTTGCAGAATTATACGTACCTACTGAACTTTTTACAACTTGCGAAATGTATTTTAAAGGGATTTTCTTTAAAACGTCAACAAACCGCAATGTATCATCGTAGAGTGGAAGTGAAATGGTTTCACTCTATGTACAGCTGCTCTCTTAAGGTCTGACAAATGACATTGGTGATCAAACAGCATCATGGAGACCAAGGAACACAGCAGAGAAATTTAAAGCAGGGCAAAGTTAGTTAGTAACATCCCAAACCGTGGACGTTTCAAAGAATCGTGTTTAATTCAACATTCAAAGATGGCAAAGAGCTGGCAACACTGCCTTTTAGCTGAACTGAAAAGGAAGGGCAAGGAGTATTAATAAATAGAGTAACTTTGGAGGAGCAACAGAAATCCACAACTCATGTGGGATTAGCTGTCACTACCAAAAATCTACCAAACGCTTCACAAATATGGTGTTTTTGCACCATATTGTCAATAAAGACAGAGAAATCATGTCGGAAGAAGATGGTTTGGGCAATTGAAGGTGAAAATGAACTTTTTATATGCACAAAGCTGTGTGATACGAAAATAACGCAACATATCAGGCATGAGGTATATAGTCGATTTCTACAGTCAGACTTCAAAACTTCATGTACCCTTCATGTGTGAATAGAGGTTTTCTGAATCCAAGTCTTAGATCACCAAGCAACGCAGAGCATCAGATGCAGTGGCGTACAGCAGGTACTCTGGTTTAAAGCAGTAGAGTGAAAAATGATCCTTCTGTGTCTGGCAATCCAACCAATGAATCTGGGTTTGGGAGTTACAGGGAGAATGGCTCTCCTGCCTGCACAGTTTCAACTTTAAAGTCGAGTGCATGGGGATTAATGTGGGCGGCTGCTTTCCACTCACAACTTCGAGACCAGCAGGAAGTGATGGGATGACGGCGTGGCATCTGAACGACGTGACGTGTGACTTTAATTGTGTTTTTTTATTTAATGGAGACAACACTAACGAAATAGTGTTTTTTCACTAAATTTTTCACACATTTGCAGTGGAAACGCAGCTAATGTCTGATGTCAGTGATAAGCAAATCCACATAAATGCACCATCCGAAAAACCTTTCTGGAAGGTCGGATATCACTAAAATTAATATGCGAGTTAGAAAATAAGAAAATACTTCAGATGATATAATATGTATTTCTAACATTTCATTTTATTTATGGAAACACTCCTACTGTAATGAGTTGAAACACAACGGTGAGATCCTGCTTCAAAATATCTCTTTTGCTCAAATACTTCTCTTGAAACTCACGTACATCCTACCGGTGCTTGTGCCTTTGTTTTATGTGTTTATCGTGGGTAAAAATAAAAAATAGAGTAAAAATGTACACCTTTTTGTTTTGTGGAAGGGACAAGAAGCCATCGAAAGTCTATGCGTGTCTTTTTGAAGAACTTCTTTCCACTTAGGATCGATCAGCGCAGAGGGACACAAACATGGACTTTAGCTTTCTGTAACAGCGGCCTCAACAATTGGCCTCAACAATTGGCCTCAATTGTCCTGTCGATGTCAGCAGCGCCCCAATACAAAAGAAAATGCAGGTATTCACCGAACACAATGCTAGCACAACGTAAAGAAAAAAGCGAACATTAATTTGTTAAAGAAGATTTTGAAAAAGAAAGACAAGCAACTAATAAAAAGGTTTTTTAATATTCTAATAGTAATTGTTTTGAGGACATTTATCAATTTTACACTTTTGTTTTCTTTTTTTACAATATATTACTATTATTAAACGGCTTTATACACTTTTCATAATTTAACTTTCAAATAGCTTTATACATGCTTTTGGGGCTGACATTCTCAGGTCAGATGAAGCTGAAAAATCATAAACAAAAGGCACATGATTGCTTTTCTTTTTTTTGTGTCCACAGTGAGCCAACAGTCCACAGAAACAAAGAAGTGTGAGTACAAGTGAAGTCGCTCCAGTTTGGATGACAGCCAGCAGCTCTGGAGCTCATTACATGTCCTGCCAGGGCGGCACGTTATGTCCACAGCTACTTCCTCAAATTACTCCCGAAAGACTCAGTTTCATCTGGCCATAGATAACAATTATCTCTCCTAATTTACCCCAGTCCACCTTGTGAAAGTCAATAGACCCCAAAAAGCCCTACATGTCTTTTCCTCCTCTTCTTTTTCTTCCTAAGAAGCGAGAGTTTTACAGTAGAGTCACTGCTGCAGAATATTGAACGGGCTGCACAAAGGGGATGTGCTCTATACATATGGCTGAGTGTCAGAGAGGTTGGCCATTTCAAACAGTGCAGCTTTGCTGAAGGTGAAGAAGCAGCTCAGGGGAACAAATACATTGATCGTGTTCTTCTTTAAGGCTCGTTGCAGTGGAACCTGCGTCGCCCGAGTCGGAGGTCGGCGTGCTTTGCAAGTTCGTAGCGTGAAATCCCACGCCTCGCGGCAATAAACCGGTTTCTGCTCCCCCCTCAGCGGTCTGTTGCCTCCTCAGTGCCTGGGGTGCCTGATCCAATTCCGTATCATCCACTTCTGACCGGAACATCTCTGCACCACCAGGCGGAGGCCGAAGTTGGCATCTTTGGACATCTCGACCTCCAAGCACCGACCCGTGTCTCTGTTGATGATCGGGCCGTTCTACAACAAACCCCAAATAAGAATGAGACCATTTTGAAACCAATATCATTTCCTGAAACTCTGCTATTTAATGTTCTTTCTTCTTTTTTTTTTTGGTACCTGTGTAAAATCCCAAAGCCGTTGGGAAATCCTGGAGACGGCGTCGCATTTTTTCAGACTCGGGGTCCGTCCTCTGCCGTCATCGATGAGACATTTTGTGTCAGGAAGAAATGTGGTCGACCCCAGGGGTCCAAGCTGGAGAAGACCCTCGGTGGAGTAACGGGCGAGCTGCAGCACAACAAAGGAGGAACGGAAAATACTGTCATCATGGGAGTCACTTCTTGAAGCCATGAAACAAATACTTCACTTAGAAATGCATTAATCATTTTAATTCCATTAATATTTTACGCTTTAATAATGTCAAACTGGGAGATTTATGTCGTATTTGTTTCACTTTTTTGTGCCATAATTTTAACTTTAACCAAATACTTGTTTAGTCTACTTTGGTCTGTGCTCTTATTTGAAAAGTGGAATGGAAAAAAAAAGAAAGAACCAAAACTTGATTCCACATTGTTTAATACTGTTCACAAAAGTGTTTTGTGCTGATCGCAGGTGTTGCATAATTTAGAGTTCAGACAGTATTTATTATTGATGGGAGTAATCCCTGCTGAAAAATGAGATGACAATGATCAGAAGGTGTTAAGTATAACAACAGCGCCCCCTTTAAATCTCTTTTCTTCTGCTTGTTCCCTAGGAATGTGGTGTGCATTTTCAAATCTTACAGGTGGGTGTGAAAACCTTCAGCTGGGAATGATATTTAGTTTTGGTTGTAAAAAAAAAGCTTTGTAAACAAGAAAAATTCAATCCCATAACAAAATCAATGGTGAACTTGAGGTCACAATCTTAATAATGTCTTGATAACTCCCATAAATATTCAGATGTAATAAAATGCAAGTTTTACACTAGTTAACTGTAACCCAGAGCCACAAACTACAGCATACATTTTCAAAACATAAAAATATGTAAACTTTTTAGCATGTATCTTTTTAAGAGGAAACGTATCGACAGATGAAACATCTGAGTTTTCAGATGATTTTAGATTTAAAGTTCAAACACCCTAAAAAAAAAGAAGCTTTGTTGAGGTTTCTTCCAGCGTTTAGATAAGAATGTTTTAAACCCTGACAGATTAAAAATAATACTGCTATTTTCCATGAGTCAACTGGGGTCAGAGTTCTTGACTTCATTTTGTGCAGCTATTTGGCATCGGTGTCTTACTAAGTGCTCAAACTGTGGCTGAGCAAGTCACACAACCTGACAGGCATTTACAGTGGAATATATTTAAAATGAGATCATAACAGATAATTTACCAAATTAAAAAACAAACAAAAAAATTAATTTTTTTAATAGTGTAAATGACTTGTGTAACTTTATTTTTACAATCAGCCTGTATTATAATTCATGATTGAAATGAGTTGTGGGAGTTTTAGCTGTGAAGTCTGAACAGAACTTAGTAGGTTGGGGATATTAAAAATCAGAATAAAAGACAAGTTGTGGCCCGAATGTCCATCAATATCAGGCATAATTTTAAGTGTAGAGTAAATAGTGTGATATTGGTAAATTTCCTTTTTTTATGTACTTTCATTGTCAGGTATGTCTCATGGACAAATTCTACGCAAATCAGATAATTATTTGAGTAGAACTTGGTAATATTTTACTGAGCTTCAAAGATAATTCAAAAGGCTGACAGCCTGAAGTCAGCATATAGGAATAATTCAGTGTGTTCTTTTCTGTAGCTTTAAAAAAAAAAGATGTCAAGTTTGAATCTGCAAACAAACACTCAACACCTATGCAAGTGTGAACTGGTTTAATCACATTGACAAACATGCAGTCGTCCTGGGTTCTGCTTTTGATAAGCTGTTAAAAGATATCACACACAAACACACACGGCATTCTTTTTGACGTCTGAGCCAAACAGTTGAAAGAGATAAATCTGTGAAGTGTTTGAGTAGCAGTGCAGATCTCTTCTCTGAGTGTCTGTGTGTGTGTCAGCGTTTCAACTGTTTCTAACCTCGCTGTTAAATCAGACGCGGCTGTTAGCTTGAAACGTACCATAATTTCTGGACTATAGGGAGTAACTGAATATAGACGGCACCAATTAACTTTAAAAAGAAAAACTTTATGGGTCGCACTCGTTACATATTATATTATTATTTCATCATATCATTTTGATGTTTTATTATAATTATTTTACTTTTTCATCCTTAATTAACCAAATTATGTAAAAAATAATGTGCATCTGTACTGCCACATTAGCAGTCTGAAAAAATTAGTCATTCATAACAAAATGTATTCCATACAAAAAATATTACATACAGAATGTTACTAACTACATAACATACTAACACATTAGTTAGTATGTTAGTTGGTATGTTATGAACTGTGGTATTAATGTTACTTAAAAGTAACTAACATGCTAACATGTGTCATGTTACTAACAGTAGCTTATGTTACTATGTTAGTAACATAGTGACTTCTTAGTATGTTAGTTAAATGTAACTAACATACCAACATGTGTTAGTATGCTACATAGTAACATGGTTAGTATGTTGCTAACTGTGCTAATAACATAGTTATTATAGTGTTAGTTAAATGTACATAACATACTAACACATTTTAGTTACTAACATGCTAACATATGTTAGTATGTTGGTTAAATTTAACATACTTAAACATGTTAGCACTAACATATTCTGTTAGTTTTACTACCAAATTAGTATGATACTAACATACATCAGTATTTTAGCTAAATGTAACTAACATACTAGCATGTGTTAGTATGTTACTAACTAACATACCGTATTTTCTAGACTATGAGCCGCTACTTTTTTCCTAAGCTTTGAACAATACTGCTCATAGTCCGGTGCGGTTTATAGTCCGGAAAATACAGTACTAGTATGTTACTGACATACTAGCTTGTTAGTATGTTAGTTACTAACAACTAGTAGTACTAATGTATGTTAGTATGTTAGAATGCTGTTCTTTAAAGTCACAGCTGTGACACAGAAGCATTGTAACATTTATTGTGTTTTTTAAGTCTTTCATGAAGGAGAGTTTTACCCACTTACTAATAATCCTACTTAAATGGAAATGAATGTTTCACAAGCACCAAGCTCATATCCATTTGGGTCAGCAATAAAGTGGTCTAAAGACAAACTAAGCTGCCGGCCTTATTCTAAAACTCCATTTAATAACAGGAAATAAACATGTTTCTGTCAAGAGCGGGCCGCCGTTATTCAAGTTGGGAAAGTAAGAGATAAAAAAAAGCGTGAACAGCATTTCCATAACAACCAGAGCTGGATTCTGCTTAATAAATAAAAAAAAAAAAATATGCACAAAAACATCCAGTTTGGTTTTTATTTATTCTGGTGTCTAAGCAAAGTTTTTGCTGAGTGCATATCCATTTCTCATCTGGATGTTTTGGTATGCTTCTTACATGCTTTCTTACCTTGAAGTGCCCCAGATTTTTAGTGTTTCATTTGCACCCTGAGCACATTTGCAAAGTATCATCATATAGTACAAAGAGAAAAAAAGTTTTGTTGGTCAGACATTTATGTCTGATTATTTGATTGCTGCATTTCCAATACTATCTTTAAGTAAAATCCTATTAATTGATCCTTTTTCTAGTTGTAATTCAATAAACTATTGAGCAGAATCTGGAGTTATATTATTTTCAGCACAAAAATACATCATGTATTGTGAGGAAGGTCTGTGTCCATCTCTGTTTGCCCCTGGCAGAATCGGGCAGTGGACCCATATGAACCAGCACTAATTATAATAATAATAAAGGACTTCTAGTTACATATCCTCTCTTTATAATACAGTCCCATTAGGGAGCTTTCATTTGTATCCCAAAGTCATTAATTCAGTGTGACAATGTCTGAAAACATGCGGTGGAGTTAAAAATAACTTTGTTCGGCTACAGGAACAACCGAGAGTCCTGAAGCAGATGGGACGGCCCCCTCAGAGCCCTGATCTCAGCATTCCGGCTTCTGATTAGGGCGACTTCAAGGGACCAAAAGAGACTTTTCAGAATTTCAGAAATGCCCAACACCATTGGACGTGTGTGTGTTTTATGTTCAGAAAGTGCAGTGCAGATATAATCACAAGGCCCTACTTTTAATGCATTCTTTGAAGTGGAACTGATAGGATTGAACTGTGCGCTGTATGTAATCTTGCTGTACTGGCATTGTTATATAATAAGACTGAACTGATCTGTGTGTAACTGAGTTTCAAATTAGATGGGTTAAGGTTTTTTACAGAACATCCTTAGATGACATATGATCAATATTTGTGCATGTAAATGTATGTGCTAGATCACTGTGATTAGAAATTGTACAAACCCTCTTTTTCCAAAAGTTGTTTATATTTTTCTGAAAAAAAAGTGAAATAAACTTTTTCCAAAAGATTATGTGATATTCTGCTTCAAATATAGTTTTAATATAGTCACCTTCCTAAAATAAGGGCCCAAGTTACTTTTTGCCTAAAGTGATTTTTTTGGCAGAACACCCCCGCCCCCGCACACCAACAAGGTGTTTTCAAATGAAGCAGAAGAGGTGGAACATCAGCTTAGTGATCTTAAATCTTTGTAAAACCACAAATTATGAGTTCAAGATCCATTAACCCAGACCATTACTGCTAAACTGTGCTAACTGCTGCTTAAGGCACAATGTGAATTAGACTCAGAGAAGTGAAGCACTGAGATGGTTTGTTTGTATTGGTTTTCTTTGTTGAGTTAAACAGAATCAAAGGAAACATCTCAGAGTTAGATAATTAGAGACAACAAGCGCCGACTCAAACAAACCCCAGAGTGGATTATTTCACATATCCACAGGATATTCATACTGCAAGAGAGAATGCATCATGGTGAAGGTGGATAGAGTCTGTCACAGTAGCTTCTTTATCCTTCTGATGCTTTCAAACTTTGTGAGGGACACGCCGGATTTGGAAATGATGGCAAAAATCTTAGAAATGAGGTATTAGATTAAAAAAAAAAATCCCATGTAATTAATATAAGAGCCGAAATCTTGTGATCATTAAATTTTGTTCATTAAAAATATTGGTAAAACACTATTTTACAGTGAATGTTTTGTCATTCAGAACAACACGTCCAATATGAATGATTGCTCATGGCAGCAAGACTAGAAAACCATAGAGCATTTGTTTAATATAACATCTTAATTTTTATATCTTAAAAGCAGTGGTTGGAATTAATAACATTTTTCAATCAAGTGAATTGAAGGTTGAATAATTAATCCCAATTAATCGCACTTTTACCCAAAATCATGTCACCTATAAACATTTTCAATTCAAAACATTTTTTGCTGCTAAATTTTTTTAAAAGTACGGTGGCCGACAGGTGCAAATGCGCAGCAACAGAGAAAACATGCAAACAAAAAAGAGAACAAACAAATGAAGTCTAGCAAACAAGAAGAGATAATGCAAACAAAAAGCAAATCAAATGCAGCAAACAAAAAAGATATGCAAAGAAAAAGCAAATGAAGCAAACAAAGAGACACAAACAAAAAGCAAATGAAATGCAGCAAACAACAAAAGACACGCAAACAAAAGTCCCTCCTGCTTTGCTCAACCAAAGTAGCAGAAGATGCCTCATCAGCACTGCGGGATATTGAATAAATAAATAAATTACTTTAGTAAACCAAAAATATTTACAGCTATTACCAGACCTAATATCTGTGTTCCACCTCCATTCACAAGGGAAAACCAGCGGGAGTTTTTGAAACAATTTGCCGGGAGACATGGTTCTCTCTCGGTACCGAACCTGGAGCTCCCGGCCAGCTGACAGCTGGAGGGGAGCTGGCTGTTAATGCAGCGGGAGCAGATCTCGAAAAACGTCGGAGCAATATTGTAATTAAGTGATTTATTAATGAACTGAGCAGATATTTCAGATCTATACATCTACATTCTCGCCTAAAAACTTTGTAAAAAATAATTTTGTGTAATTTTAAGTGTAACACAGCACAAATAATTTTGCCGCCATTGCTGCTTTTCTGAACAGCAGTTTTAAAGGATGCAGACCCTAAATTTGGACACAGCTGTTTTTGTCCGACTCCCTCTAGTGGTCTGGAGCACTTCTGTTTTCAGCACTTTTTGTTTGCATCTTTTCTTTTGTTTGCCGCATTTGCTTTTTGTTTGCGTTTCTTTTTTGTTTGCTGCATTTTATTTGCGTCTCTTTTTTGTTTGCTGCATTTCATTTGCTTTTTGTTTGCGTCACTTTTTTGTTTGCTGCATTTTATTTGCTTTTTGTTAGCATCTCTTTTTTTGTTTGCTGCATTTGATTTGCTTTTAGTTTGCGTCCTTTTTTGTTTGCATGTTTTCCCTGTTGCTGCTCATTTGCACCTGTTGGCCACCGTATAAATAAGATGACACATGAGCTCAACAACAAAGATATTTAATGTTTTTAATCTATTATTTAGGTGAACCTTTGATCATTCATGTAACGTTTCTAAAAAAAAACATACTTGCTGACATTAGCATCCAGTACATATGTGATTACTGAAACATGTAATATTCTCTGCAAAAAAGCAATTACTTTCTTAGGCTATACAAACCTGCTGTAGCGATAACACGTTCCCAGCTTGCACAGTAAGATTATGTGAAATGCATGTAAAGGATTTAAAGGCACCTTCAGTATTTGTCAGATCAGAGCTTTGCCTCTCAGCATTTCTTACAACCTATACAGGATCAGAACATGATTATGCACCAATAATCTGATTCAAATTCGTCTCCTCTACTCTATGGCAAACGTAAGCACATAGAATTTTGTGGCATTTGTGAAGTTGTACATTCTAAAAAAACCCCCAACAAAACAAACTAACAGATGTGTAGGAGATGAAAACTAAGTGATTCCGCAAATGGAGGAGAGTTCTGCATACCATCACTGTACTTATTTTAGTTCCTTATCAACTGGATTACATGTTAGAGAGGAAGACGTGTTGCTCCGCGGTGAAAATCCTCAACAGATAATGCGTGTGGGCGTCTACGCTCGTATAAAAAGAGAATCAGTAAGCCGCACGCTTCTCTCCTGCCACCACTTACAATAGCAAATTTGATTTTACTCTCCATAAAGCATGAAGAGGAGAATAATTATATCAAATATTCTTCAGGGGAGTACGAAATCTGAAATTGAAGAAAAACTTTTTAACCAGTGGCCCAGTGAAGCTTTGAATTACTTTTTTTTGTAAAAAAATGATGAATTTCACAAACGCAAAACAACCGACGCAGGAAGTCTGCCCTGACCTGGGAGGACATGCCGTGGCAAGGGTACAGGATGGCTTTGTCGTCGTCCTCAGAGCCTTGGTCCAGGCAGTAGCCGCTGGCTTTACTGTTTCTCACCTGGAAGGAAAACCACAGGGGACATTTTGACTGATGGGGAAAAATCCAGATCTGTTTCAATAAAGAACCGGAGCATATGGAAAGTGAAAAACACCCAGAGAGAACCATGGAAATCACTAATGAAGCGTCTCATTATAGTTCTTGCCAACTTGCTGTTGTTCTGCATCACTCAGCTGAATGTTATATTTTTTTTAGCCAACCTTACAACACTAGCCTGAATGACACAGAGCTATATATTAACATCAGGGGAATTGAAACAGAAGAAGACATCTATCGGAAAGAGGGCAAAGCCATAGATTTAAGTTAATTACGTAAACATGTAGTTAGTTGCAGTGTAGTTACTGAGGATGTACATCAAAACAACCATTAGAGTTTTATGTTGGCTTTTTCTGGTTAAAACAAAGGAGAATCAGTTCAGACTTTTTGAAGTAAAGTTCTGTCGAAAGGTTCGAAGCAGCTAATATGTTACCTGAGAAATTCATTTAGTATAAATCCAGATTAGCTGGTCCCGGGGGCTGAAATGAACGGCTAGTCTGGAGGGTGCAGTGGAGGGGATTAAAAGAGATTTATGCATCAAAAACAACTCCATGAGAAGGATACTAAAAGTGTTTTTATGTTTGCACTGAGCAGCATTTACTCAGACGTGGATGCTTTTTAAAAAAATTAAATAAACAAATATGGGAAATAGAAATAGGAGGTGGTGTGCCAGCAGTCATCTTCCTGAGTGAAACTCTAGTTTAAATTAATGTTATTAATTAATGTTATTAATTTAAACTAGTATTAATAGTTAATAAACATGTTTGTGCCGCTCGTAGTACATGCGTTACCCTTGGTGATTCGTTGCCTCTGAACTCAAATTTCTGAAAAAATAATTACAGTTTTTTTTTTAATACCTCAGTGCAAATGATTGAATGCTTTAAAGGTTTATAGCATACTGTTTTTGTCATGATGCGTGGTTGTGGTAGGTGGTGAGGAGACGCAGAGACCCAGGTAAGAGGAGAAATGGTGATTTAATGACCAAGCTCACAGTCCAATACACACAGGCAGCACGGCAGAGCGGAAAACTCAAAGGCTCAGCACCGGTAGCAACTGAGGAAACACGAGGACTGACACGAAGAGCTAAGCTGACCAGGACTTCACAGTTCAACTGGCACAGCAACGAGATACCACAACTGACAAATGACACAAACTTACGATGAGGACCCGACGAGGAACAGAGTCAACAGGGGAGACTAAATACACACGGGGTAATTAGGGGAACGAGACACACCTGGGAGACAATCAACGGGGAAGACGCAGAGACAGGACTCACAGGGAACAGGACTAGACAGAAAACTCAAAAATAAACACACTGAAACACATATCCTGACAGTTTTTATGAACTATTTTGATGGGTTTTTTGTTTAATGTTTTGTTTTGTTTTTCTTTGGACTGTTTTGGACTCGTTGTTGTCTTCAACCTCTGGGACAGACTAATCTGGATTTATAGTAATTAAAGATGCCAAGAGAGTTCCTGCTGCAGCTCTGACATTAAATTCTTCCTTCCTTTTAACAGAGTCTTGCTTCAAAAATCCCAAATAAACCCTTTGAGATTCTTTTAGTGTTAAAGAGACAGTAAGAAATGTTCAACAGTAAATAATAAGTAATAACTAATAAGGGTTTCGTTAGATGTAGATAATGTAAGGTATAGAGTGGCTCTAGAAGCTACACACCTCTGCTAAAGTGTTAAGATTTTCAGAAGAAAAAAATATCAGTGATAAAGTTTTTTTTTCATTGAAACTGGCTGCTATTTCGAGCTGTTCATAATTGAATTCAACGTAAAAACAATCTAGTTCCATCAGAAGTCACCCTAAGCATGATGCTGCCAGCATCACTGTTTTCCTAGCTGCCGTACGTCTCGCCTCCCTGCTCCTTACAGTCAGGCACAAACGGGACAGAAGCTTTGTTGTCCTGTGTACAACACAACACTAATGTTTGGCAGACATTCCTGCTGCTCCTTCTGTGTTATCATTAATGTGCCGTGATATATAATGTGTTTTTTGCAACCTCTGTCTACATTGATATTAGCTAACTGGTGCAAATCAGAAAATGACAAAAAAATAAATAAATAACTTTCTGGGTGGAAAAATGTGAAAAAGACAACTTATGAACAACATCTTTAGAGTAAAAATATCCTTCAGTGACCATCAACGCATTTTATAATTTAGCCTGCAACCCAAAATATCCATGCCGTCCGTTTACATTAACATGCTGCTGAAGGCCGATCCACTGTCTATTTATGACACTTCCTCCCTGCTCTGCTTCCTGTAGGTCCTCCATGGCTTATTCACACAGCCGTCACAAGGCTTCAAGTCATCCCACAGCCCCGGCCGTGATGGGATGTTATCATGCAGTGACCAGTCCCAGTTCTGTCTCGCTCTCTCCTCCGGGCGAGATGACGGTGTGCGTTTACTGTGGGCTTCGGCTTGCTGTGATTTGAATGTGTATGGCTTCATTTCCAGGTTGCGATACATCCATCATGTGGCTGTGGTCGGTTCCACTGGGCCGGTCTGGACGGCGCGGCTGAGTGCAGCGAGGTGCTGATGCTCGGTGACAGATGGGACACGAGTCTGCCGCAGCCGCTGTGTGGCAACGCGAGGCGACCGTTTACCAGCTTGCAGACAGATCTGAAATAGTGCCATTTGAGAGGGCGCCACTCTGAGAAATCCATTAGCCGGGTACTGGAGCAAAAAAAAAAAAAGAACAGGCGGCGGAGGAAACAAAGGACGGTGTGAATTGCCCGAAACTTTGATGAATGCAATCCAGACATCTGCCGACATGGTTAGACCTTCTGATTTTTTGTTCCCCCTCAGAGTTTGCCCCGTATTCAAAATGGATGCGGGTTGCAAAACGGTGAGTTTCAGCAAGTCTGCAAACGACGTCGGACTCGTGAGTGTGCTCAGTTCTTCAGTCTGCCATAAAAAACACGTCTTTCCCCCCCAACTGTGCCGGGTGCTCAAGCAGACACAAGACAATCAAGCTGGAATGGAAAACTAATAAGTTTTTAATTAAAACTCATTATAGGGAAATCGCATCTAATTTTGTGTAGTAATGTTGCTCTGTTAAAGCTGCAATAGAAATTTACCCTAAACCTGAATCATTGGAGTTGTGGTTTGTCTGTCATGAGGGAGGTTGAGGACACGGCATTTGACCTGTCGGTGTCATATCGTCTCGCTGGTCAATGTCTTGTCAATTTGTTTGATTACTGCTTTATTTAAAAAGGTTATGTTTGATTAGTTTCCCCACAAAGGTGCCGGGGAGCCTCGGTTCTTTATGTAATCTATTATTGGCCGGGTGAAGCAGTAGAAGGACTTTCTGGTTTGTCAAATTGGGGAACATTTCAAGATAAACGCTGAAGAAATTGCAGTCACAATCATGGCACGATGGCATAATAGAGAACCTTATCAACTCCCACTTGCCTGTCAAAAACACTTCAGCTATGCGAAATTGTGAAAAATATTTTCCCCTTTGCATGTTTTTCCACTATTTTTGTGCAAGACGTTCTTTTCTTCAGTCAACAAATCTGCACCAGGTGTGTGACACTATCATGTCGATATCCAACCTATCTCATCTAAGGAGCAAGTTGATTCTTTAAAGCTCGGAAATCAAACAACACAAATGATTTAAAGTACAAAGAGCTGAAGATCATTTTATAAAAGGATCACCATCTGGATGGTGTGCTGCTTGTTGTGTTTGTGTATCTTTCCTAGTGACATTAGTTCTGAGGTAGCCTGGTAAAAACCAGCCCTTGTAGTTCACTTTGCTCCCTGCAGACGGTCTGGGCTCTCGGCTGCTGAGAAACAATTGTTTCCTGGAGGAGTGAACTGTGTTGAAGTTTTAAACTTTACCCAATCGCTAACGGCGGGACGTATGTAATGCAGCAGTTCAACGCTATGAAGCTTACCGGAAATTGACTGAGCTGTAAACAACCGTCCTTCACTGCAAAGAGAGAAATATTGATCCGAACGAGACGGTTGTTAATGTTACCTCAATATTTGGAAGCGAGGTCAACACGCTGCCATTGCATTGTTTTGAAATTAGCTGGCTTTGCTAAAGCTAAAACAATGAAGAAATTCAACATCATTGCTAACAGCTTCTCCTTCTGTTTGCTGATGGATCCGATAAAAAAAATCTACGAGACAGAAACCGAGTCAACGGGAGAAAGACCAGACTGAGCTGGAAGCGAAAGTTTTTTTTTTTTTTAGCAGAAGTGAACAGGAAAGCAATAGCCAAGTAATTTAAGAACCTCAGAGAAAATTTACAAATGTTTTAGATATTTAGCAGCACTGTGATTTTGACCCATAGCTTGGAAACTTTGACTTCAAACATGATTTTTCCCCCCAAGCAGATCTCACTTTAAAAGGAGAATCACACACACAACAAAGCTTCTGAAGAGCTCATTTTCATTATTGATCATTTGCTGAATCAAATTATCCACCTTTGATTTAGCATCCTCTTTAAAAACAGCTCCCTTTTATTACCTCACCTGCAACAGAATCACGGCTTATGTTATGCTTAATTTAACATTCAGTTTATTTCCAATAATCCCTTTAGGAAGCGATTCTCTCACCTCGCCATACGTGATGGTGTTGTTGTAGATCCGCATCTCGGGGTAGACATGCTCCAGGTACCAGCGAAAGCTCCGACACTGCATCCTTTTCCTTAAGGCCACGCGCTCCGAGACGTCGCCAAAATCAACTCCTGGGTTCTATCGACATGTGGCGCAAAGCAAAGACAAAGAAAAGACAAAAATTGTTTTTAAAAAGTCAGGCGCAACACAGTATGGCAGAGTCTTCTGAAGGAAAGGAATGTGTAGGCGTTATACAGCGTTGCATTTAGGTAAGAGACGGAGAGATGCACTCGTCATGTGAGACCTTCATTGTTTCTCCATTAGACCTGATCTGTACTTAGCAGATTCTAATCAGCTGCTTGATTATGAGAGCTCACGTCCAGATAGCTTTATAGAGGACAGTCTCTGAATGAACCGGGGGAAGGCCTAACAGCTGAAATGCCTCAGGCTTAATTCTGACACTCACACACATACACACACACACTATATGCATATCAATATGTGCTGCATTAATGTGGACTCATATGGAAATAAATGCATTATGCACCAATCCAATATCAATATCAGCATAGCTCCAGAATTTGAAAATATTTCTACATTGGTGACACCCGATCCATAAGGGCAGATCTATTCAGTCTATTTCTATGTTTGGGCTCTGAGCGATGTCATGCTTTATTATTTATTTTACATTACTTTTAGAATCCCTAATTGCACTTTCTGAACCATTGGAAAGAAGGTTTGTTGCAGTTTATTTTTGGCTATGTTTGGCCAACGTAGTCAACCTATAGTTTTCGTCAGCTTCTATTTCTTTACAGTTTATTTTACACTGGATCTTATACTCCAATTTGCACTGACTGAACAAATTAAAGTTGTTTTGACATGTTTGACCAACCTTGTGAAGATAATGGTTTATTAAAGTGTTCTTCACTGGTGCACAGAACACCAGTGCTGAACTGAATCAATTTTTAATTCAGTCCATTTATATCCATTTAGCAAAATGAAACGTCTTGAGTCAATTCAGTTCTGTTTTTCTGTGACGGATCAATGTCTGCCGATACAAGATCTCAGGTATCTGTATCGGAAGTGGAAAAATGGTGGATGGGTGTAGGTCCAGTTAGGATGCACAGCAACCACATCCAAAGAGATTAATACACACAGCAACACACACACACACACACACACACACACACACACACACACACACACACACACACACACACACACACACAC
>CAEGAF010084326.1:0-14897 GCA_903067075.1 Micropoecilia bifurca | reverse complement strand
AGTATTGAATTAGTACCAATTAAGAGAAGTTCAGTTTTACTGGAATTTAATTTGAGGAAGTTAAGAGTAAACCATTGTTTTATTTCAAGAAGACAATCAGTGAGGGAGGAAAATGGAAGCATGGAACTAGGTTTGGTTGAAACATAGAGTTGGGTGTCATCCGCGTAGCAGTGAAACTGGATGTTATATTTGCAAAAAATATTACCAAGGGGGAGAAGGTAAATGATAAACAACAAGGGTCCCAGGACAGAGCCCTGGGGAACACCTGAGGAGACGGGAACTGGACGAGAGGAAAAGGATTTTAACTGAACAAACTGAGAGCGACCTGAGAGAAATAAAAGAAACCAGTTGAGAAATGTGTTTACAATACCAAGAGAGAATCATCTGTCAAAAAGGATGTTATGTGAAATTGTATCAAAAGCCACAGTCAGATCAAGGAGAAGGACTATGGATAATAAACCAGAGTCAGTAGCAAGGAGATCATTTGTAATTTTAAGAAGCGCTGTTTCTGTACTGTGGAGTGAACAGAAGCCAGATTGGGATTATTAATATAGATTATTGCTGGAAAGATGAGAATGGAGTTGAGCAGCAACTGTCTTTTCTAGAATTTTTGAAATAAATGGAAGATTTGAGATAGGGAGAAAATTATTGAGTTCATTGTGTTCTAAACCAGGTTTCTTAAGTATTAGGGTTATTGCTGCAGTTTTGAGAGCCAAGGGAACAACAGCAGTAGTAAGGGAAGAATTTATAATTTTAGTGATGAAAGGGGACAAAGAGGAAAGGGTGGCTTTTACAAGAACAGTGGGAAGAGGATCTAAATGACAGGTTGAAGATTTAGATTTTTGAATTAATTTGGTGACATCATCAACAGAAGGGAGGCTGAAGACTGAGAACGAATTGGTAGGAACAACTGAAACTGGGACAGATGATATTAAGGCAAGACTAGGTATAAGTTCCTGATGGATAATTTCTATCTTAGAAGTAAAAAATAATACCAAAGTGTTACAAATATCTGAGATATACAGGTGGGGAGGAAGGGAATCTAATGGGTTGGTAATGTTTGCAAAATAAGAAAATAAAGTTTTAGAGTTATCTTTGTTAGAACTGATTAAAGTGGAATAATATGTTGATTTGGCTGAAGAAATTGCACCTTTGTATAAAAGAATGTGACTGGAATACATGTCTTTGTGAACAGTGAGACCAGTTTTTCGGTATAGTCTTTCAAGGCGACGTTCTTTTGTTTTTAACTGTCGAAGAGTAATAATAATAATCAATTTAATTTATAATGCACTTTTCATTAATAAAAATCTCAAAGTGCTACATGGTGCATCTAAAAACAAAATCAGCAATTAAAAACAATAAAAAAAGACTGCCATTTAAAAGTGCGGTAGGCTTGTCTAAAAAGTAAAGTTTTCAAGCCAGTTTTAAAATCAGACAATAATTGTGGGTCTCTCAAATAGTCTGGGAGAAAGTTCCATAGACGAGGAGCAGCCACAGCAAAGGCTCGATCACCCATAGAAGAGTGGAATTAAACCAAGGTGCAGTATGAGTAAAAGAGACAGACCTGGTTTTAAGTGGAGCAAGATTGTTCAGCTGTGAAGACTTTTGTTGTAGTGAGCCAATAGTTCATCTGTGGAAGAAAAATGATCAGCAGTAGGTAGACTATTAATACAATGTGATAAATTATCCAGGTCAATGTCCTTAATTTTACGGAAGGTTATGTCACGTGGGGCGTTAGATTTAGAAAGTGAAATATTACCTCCAAATGATAAAAAGAAATGATCTGAGAATGGCAGGGAATCCGCTTTACAGTCAGTGACTGTAACTGCTGAGCAGCAGATTAAATCCAATACATGCTTCAAAGTTTCAAAGGTTTCAAAATGAACAAAACAAAGGCCTTGAAAAAACCTTACTTGTGAAATTATAATGAAGGCAATCAAAAGTAAACAGATGGATAAAAGATACAAACCAATGAGAAAATTAACCAATCAAGATGAGGTTTTTCAAAGGAACACTCCTTAGAATTTCTTTTTCTTCACATTTTTTCCCCAAAGGTTGCTGATTTTGTCTGATAGACTGATACAAAGTAGTGCACATCTGAAAAACAGGAATGATGGGATTCTAAATTATTTACAAGAAAAACTTGAAAGGAGTGTTTTAGATTTATATTAAACTTTCCTAAATCAATGCTTTGCTTAATCACCTTTCATGTATGTTTAGTCCTGGTGTCCTGCTGAAACAGTGAACCTCCACCCTGTCCTCATGTCTTCCACAGCCTCCAACAAGTTTTCTTTCAGGATTGCCATGTATTTGGCTTCTTGGTCTTTTTGATTCTGGGTTTTCATAATAAATTATATGACTTCTAAATGGCACTAATCTGTCACATACAATCATGAAATAACTACAAGAATATACGCGAAGAAAGAGAGAAAGGAAGAAAAGACAAATGAATGGAAAAAAGATGTCAAATTTAAGTCAGTCTGTTGTGGCGAAACTCTAAAATAGCAGCAAAGAGTTACAGAGTAACTTCAAAATATCTAAAAAGAAAGAAAAACATCAGAAACAAATGAAAAGAAGAAAAACAGGGAAAGCAGACAGAGTAAAAATGGTTTTATTGAGCTTCTTCTTTGCCTGCCTCAGCCTGGTTGTGAGGTGTTAAGCCATGCTTATACGAACAAATTACTGACCTAAAATCAAATCTCACGATCTCCTAACGACTTGTATTAGCAAATATTATTGTCAAAATCTACAGATTCCCTAAAAAACACACAGTAAAGTTTAATTCTCGTCCTCTCTCTCCAGCACGGAGTTTTCGGCCTGTACTCTTTGTTCTGCTGCTCTCAGCTCAGCAGGCAAACATCTCGGTTCGGTGTGCAGCTGCAGCCGGCAGGCCCCTCCTCCCCCCGCTGCTCCAACGGCCTGCGCAGGCGCATTGGCTCCTCTGTGCGCTCTACTGTTTGCATTGTGTCTGAACTGCCAGCGAGCTTTAAAAATATTATACCCACCGCGGCAATGTCGGGCAGGTCGGTCCGAGCTGAGACCCGGAGCAGGGCGAAGGATGACATCAAGAGGGTTATGGCCGCTATTGAGAAAGTACGAAAATGGTAAGAGGAACAAGATACAAAAAGCAGGCTTCGTTATCTAACACGAGAAAGGCTCGCTTGTTGGGGGAGGAGAGGGAAGGAGCGAGACGGAGAGAGGGATGAAATAGAAAGATAAAGGGCAGCTTTTTGAACGGCGTTCTCAGCAGATGTACTTGCGGCTCAGGTGCGACCCGCGCGCTCCAGCGAACAGCGCCGGTCGCGAGGCGGCTCACCGGGGGAAACGCACAACGTATAACCTTTGTTTTCCCGTTGGTTTTTAACGGCAAAAAAAAAAAAAAAAAAAGGGTTGAACCCAGAAGCCATTTCGATGTAGTCACATGAAGCCATTGCTGCCCGCTGCCGAGCTGCGAGCGCAGGCGGCGGGGCTTTCAGCGGCGAAACGGCCGATAAGTCTGGACGTTGAGACACATTTTGACGACGGCGCTCTTGAGTCGGAGCACTTTAGTCCGTGTGGAGTTTTAAATTAAGCGCTTTGAGTCGCCCTTTAGGTCTGCCGGAGAATAAGACGCGGTGGGGGTTGGGAGAGGGAAGTCGGCTACAGTAGTGCATGGCTGAACACGTAGTGACTCGGTCTTATCTTTTTAAAGCAGAAAATCACATTCTGTTCTCTTTAAACAGCAGAAGCTCATGTTTGTTCGGAGGACATGACATTTGTGGATGTAGCTGTTCAACTCCGCTCGGTGTCACAATTTAATCTGATCTGCGTTTATTCCGGCGGATTAATCAAACGTCCCCGGGTCAAAGGCAGAAGTTTGGTTTGGTTGTAACTTTAGCATTTTTTGTTTCACAAAATAAAAGCAACATAAAATATGATGGTGTGACGTAAAATGAATATAAAGACGTTTATATTTTTCGGATATTGTTCATTTTTATGTCCTTTTCAGTTTTGTAAAAACTTCTTTTGAATCAGGTAGGTAACCTCAGAAGATTGAATAAGTTGGAAATACAAGTTAAAAAAAATTATTTACTTTATTAATTTCGGTTTTTATATCAGGTTTTTCTTTAACAATGTTTTCTCATTATGCATTTCTACCGCAATAATTTCTAGCTACTTGAATATTAAAGCAGAATATTAAGGTTTCTACACTTTTCCCTTACTTTAGAGAAATTTGACTAAATATGTAATTTTGCAATAAAGATTAACACTAAAGGGAAACTTTGTTTCTTTTAGCTGACACTGGTTTAAAAGCTTAGATCAACTAGTTACTGACCAATATTGGCATGTTGAACTTATTTTTTGATTGAACACCAGAAGGTTGCTAGAAAAATAAACTATAACCAAATGAAGAAGGTGATTTTAATTTGCTTTTCTTTTCTCACCTCTTGCTTTGTTCCTTTCTTTCTCTCTTTCTCTCTTTCTTTCTTAACATTTGTCTTTCATTTTGTGGTAAACCAATGACATGTTCAATCAAAATTATTCTAATCACAGATGAAACCTTCAGAGATGTTTTATTTACATTTTTTAGGTTTACATAAATAGTAACCTGGGGAAAATATTGTACATTAGTTAATAATAAAATAATGTGTGCGCACTGGGTTATTGTTTGTGTTGTTGTCTTGACAACTATTATGCGCATTTTACTTCATGGTAGTTTTGATTCAATTCAGAAAACATCCACATAATATAGACATTTATATAATAATAGAATTGTTTCCAGTGGTCGATTGCTATCATTTTTAAATCTAGATATACTAATAAATCACTGAATTAATGTTTAAGGGTTTTAGGTGAGTTACAATGATTAGAATAAGCGTGATTGATATTAAAATGTTTTAATAATGACTTAACTGACTTTGTGTGACTAAAGAAAATCTTTAATGCACACTAAAAAAAATCTCATTGATTTCTAAAAGTAACATAAACAGCTAAAGTACTATTTAGCTGTTTCAAATAGCAGCAATAAATGAAAACATTTTAGATTTTTTCCACTTAAACTGCAATATCATGTCAGAGAACCTCAGAAAACTCTCAATGCAAAGGTCAAAATATTCACAGGACATTCATAATAAATCACCTTGTTTGTTTTTCTAGTATAACTTAGTTTCCTTGTATAAGTATACTAGGGAGTGGTTGGATTGCCATGTTTCAGATCGCCTTTCCACCAGAGGTCACTTTGAATCGGCTTGTCTGTCTGTCCAATCAGGGAGAAGAAATGGGTGACGGTCGGAGACACGTCCCTTCGCATCTACAAGTGGGTCCCGGTGACGGAGCCGAAATCGGACGACGTGAGTTCATGATTATTAGCAGGCCGTTGGCTGAAAATGTTGCATATAAGCGAAGCGCAGACTGTAGCTCACTGTGTCTCCTGTGGTGCAGAAGAACAAAAATAAGAAGAAGGGTAAGGACGATAAGTACGGCTCCGAGGTGACGACTCCGGAGAACAGCTCCTCTCCAGGGATGATGGACATGCATGGTGGGGTTTCTACACGTTTCTTTTGTCTTGTGCTTGTTGGTCGTGTGTTTTCTGACTCTGTCTGCTCTCTCCCAGATGACAACAGCAACCAGAGCTCCATCGCCGACTCGTCCTCAGTGAAGCAGGAAAACAGCTGTAGCACCAGCCCCGCCCCGGAGTCCAACGCCGCGTCTCACCGCGACAACGGCGAGGCCAAGACTGACCAGAGCCCAGACAGCAAGAGAGGTCAGACCGTCACAGACACATTGTATACCAGTACACACCAGTATGTACCAGCATAGGCCATCTGATGTTTTTGTCTTCATCCTCAATTTAAAACAACCACTTCCCCTTTGGTTAAACCACTGCACACCTGTGTGGCCCTGATCCAACCTCCCGGGAATTTAACCGTCGACTTTTGTGTCTCACTTTTTGGATCTCAACAAAAACAGAGAAATAGTTTCAACTTGTTAGCCTTATTTAATCTGCTGCTCTATATAACCAGGTTAAACGGGCAGTACTGTGTTTTTCCAGGCGCATAGTGCCATTTTATTGCGCAATCAAATAACTATGCTAACTTTCAGTTGTTATAAAAATGTTATATCAAATATGACTAGGATGTCATCACACCATCGCTCTGTTTTTACACTGGTAAAAACATTAACATTTTTAACGTTTTTGCCATGTTCAGATCCACCAGGTGTTTGCTAATTGCAGCTGGCTAGTCTGAAGGAGCTGAGTGTGTGTGGTGAGGGAGGGCTGGTCTGCCGAGTGTGTGTGTGGTGAGGGAGGGCTGGTCTGCTGAGTGTGTGTGTGGTGAGGGAGGGCTGGTCTGTGAGGTGAAATCCTGGAAGTTTAGAATCTGCAGTTCTGATGAGGAGCTTTGTCCTCGAAGGCGGAGCTAGGTCCATCCATGCGTTTTGCACAGCTAAATGGTTGCCATGGAGATGAAAGGATTTCTCAAATATGCATAAAAGAATCAAAGCAACACTTTAGGTATGTATTTGATGTGGGAAGAACATAATATCATGGAATGCTAAAAAAAAATTACATTATACTGCCCCTTTAAGAAAGTCATTTCAACACTCAGAACAAATCTCCTGAAACATATATACATTTATCATTTCTAAACATATATTCATAGAACATGGTTGATCAGTTCTGATTTATGTTTGTCATTTTTTGCTCGGGGCGTTGCTCGTTTGGACAGTTATTCACTCTGGTTTTGGATGCCGCGATGCTGGAAGGATTTTTGCTTTCTTTGAACCTTAAGACATTTATGATTCATAACTGTGACAGCAACTTATTATTGTTTTTGCAACTCAAAAACTAAAATAATTCATGAACTCTGACCCCAAATTCCAGAAGATTTGAAAAGGAGACTTTCTGGATGCAGAGCAGGACCAAAGAGCCGCAGCACATGACCAACAACTGATGATGTCATCCTTGAAGTACCAAACGCGTTTCGTACGTCTGGTACATATGAAGGCTACGTAGAGGCGCACTGGACGCTCATTGTGACACATTTCGTGTGTCAAGATACACAATCAGCAACCCATTCAAGGACAAATCCATTGCCGTTGATTTCCACGATTTTTGACGCGCCTCCACATAGTCTTTGAATGTAAACCAAATGCTGGAGACGCTAGGTGTAGAGCAAGATGTCAAGCATTTTGTAAAATGTAGAATAAAAGAATGACCTAGAATAAGAACCAGATTAAAAAAGGGCTGCAGTACAAATTTAAGTGCAAACTTTTGCAGTCTGTGCAAGAAATCTAGCACTGCAGAAAGTATTTTTTTCCCTTTTTATCAAAGCATCTGCATCTCTGCTGGCTTTGTTCAAACTTAATTAATAAACAACGGGTGGTGGGGGGGCCACTTTAATTTAATTTTTGTTTCAGCTCTTTGGGTTGTTTGCAGTTACCCCAAAGAACCACTTAGGGTCACTAGAGTGATGAAAAGAGCCAAACACACACTGAGAAGTTCTTGCCTGTATTTGCTGCCTGATGAAGAAGTTAGAAGTTTGTCTGAGAATTTTTATTTATTTTTTACTGTGTTGTGATTTCAGGGAAGAGCATCCCTACATCAGAAACCTCAGAGCGAGCACAAAGTGCCAAGAGAGACGGTCTGTCCTCAGGGGACAAGGATTCCTCAGACAGCAAAGCCACTCAGGTATGAACACGTCTGTCTCCAAACCTCAGAGGAGCAGAAACCCATGCAGGAAACAAAGTGTGTGAGTTGGTCCGGATCTCCCTTCTACCTGATTTCTAGGAACAACATGGCTAATAAAGCAAAAGTTCTTTAAGAATAAATCACTGAAAGAGTAAAAGCCTAAAAAAACAGAAACAACATTTTCTGTTCCACTCAGGTTTCAGATCACATTCCTCCTGAGCAATGATTTCCTTCGGCACACTGAACGGTTACTGAATATTTAAAGAGCTCTAGTGGACATGCTGCCCTTGAGGCATGTATGTCCCTTTAGAAGTCCATCTGTAACATTCTCACTCGGTCATTAAAGGGCCCCTGTGGGGGTTTTGACCTCCAGCAGCTGCTGTTAAAAGCTAACTAGAATTAGCTCAAATTCTAATCCTAGCTAGCATTTTAGCTCATTTTGATTGAAAAACTAAATCTAATAGACTGAATGGAGTGAGTTAAAAAAAAGCAAACAGCATTTTCAGTTGTTTTTTTTTTTTAATGAAAAAAAACAGCTGAAAAAAAACATTGTGATAGTCCACATGATATTGAGAACATTTTAGCTGTCATTAGGAGTGTAACTAATTTTAGCTTTTAAATGTGTTTCTGTCATAGTGAATGGCGCACAGGTCAACCTGCTACTGGTACTCAATATGCTATCATTAGTATTTTAGCTAGTTGTTGCATTTTAACTTACACAATGCCGCTTGCACCCAATTTTATGTCTTCTGCAGTTGACTACAAATGTTTCTGCAATTTTCACTAGTAGTTTCTTTTTATCATATAATTGCACAATTTGATGTTTTGAAAATACATTTGCTTAATGGAAACATGCCAATTTTGAAAAACACTTAGTTTGAAATGAAGTGATTTTCTTTATTTATTTTTTATTATCAAATTTGGCTTACTTTGCAAAATTGCAATGGAAACACTCTTTTTGCGTCACACAAGTCACATGATCAGCAGCCGGAAGAAGACAGGAAGTAGCTGGAGGAGTCATGTTTGTTAATGAACAGGCTTATTCACACGTGTTTTTAATTGCCTTTCCTATTTAATATAAGCACTGCAATTGCAAAGTAGTTTTTTGACGTTAGTTTTGCACACAGTGATGATGGAAACACAGCTAGTCACTGGTCGGGGCAGAACAAGGTGAAAACTTCCTGCCTGATCTTAACTTCTTGGTGCATCTTTGCTCATCAGACGTAATCATGCTTTGTTTTTGTTTTCTTTGTTTGTTTCTTGCTTCCAGGATCTACAGGAGGAGACCCCCCCCAGCAAGAAAAGCAAACTGGAGTCCTCATCTCAGGACTTTGAGGAGAGCTAAATGTTTCGGGCTGAGTCATTCTCTCCTCCACCTTCCTGTCTCCCTTCCTTTGTACCTCCTCCCATTAACTCTAGATGATTTAGGGCTAATGGACACACCGGCTCTCCTCTTAGATTGTTTTTTTTAATTTTCCCTCCCTGCTCTTCAAAACCAAGGGGAGAACAGACGTTTCTCTTCCTTCTCGCTGTTTCCCACTTCTCGTTTTGCCACCTTTACCCAAACACTCCCCCCTGCCACCGAGGGAGGATGGATATTACCTCTTGTTCAGTGGTTTCCCCTCTGTGCTTCCTTCCAGTCCTCCACATTTTGTTTTGCCAAGAGAAGCGCCAGACCCAAGCTTCGGGACAGCGCCGGCAGCTCAGCTCAGCCCAGCCACCGCCAGACCAGAACACAAACCCCGACCCGCTTCTGTGACTTAAAGAGCTCTGAGATTAGGATGAGGCCGATCGCAGACGCTGCTCTGAGATCGTTCTTTTGTTTCACTGCTAACGGTTTAGCTCAGGATAAGTCAAGGGGCTAACCTGGTCTCAGATCAGTGGCTGTGGCAGCCCCCACCACCAACCCCGAAGGCCACGTCTCGCTTTCAGTCCTCCCGATTCGCCTCCTGCTAGACTAATGTTCTCTTTTGTTTAGGGAATGTTTAGTTCTTTCTTTCCTTTCTCCCTCAGGAGGGTCAATGCACTGTTATGGTATGTCACAATCGATCACAGATAGATTTGCTGCTGTAGTGGATGTCTTTTATCTCTATCCATGAAAAGTTCTCCATGTTTGTGTTTTATTTTCCTCCTAAAGTGAATTAGCTCGCGGTTTGTAGAGGAAGAGGGCAACGGTACACGCCGAGACGGACTATTGGATCAGTAGTGAGTACAGACATGGTTAGAGCGCGTCCCGGAGGTGTGTGCCTTGAGTTGTTACGACTAATACAAGTTTTAGTTCAAGCAGGTTTGGACTTATGTTTTGGTGCCATGCTTTGTTTCGGTTCGTTTTGTTTTTGCCTTATAACTGTCACTAATTAGTTTTTCCAATTATTTATATTTAACTCCACCTGATGGGATGTTTTCTCTGAGGAAAAAGATTTGGGAGATATTCACTTCCTTGCTGCGAGTAAAACAAAAAAACCAACTTAATGTGATGTAGAGCAACGCCAAGTCAGCTGTACGTAAATCCAGGCAGTTATTTGAGAAGTAAGGTAGCATTACGTGTTAGCATCCGCCCGCTCGCTTTCCTCCCAACAAGGAAGTAAACGCATAGTACTCCTATAAAACGCGTCACAATTAGGTTTTAACACTACCCACAAGTTGATCATATTCATTCCTTTAAGCACCTGCAAACCTCATCCATCTGAACTTCTGGTTTCTTTCCACATCACCGTCGACTCGCATCTAATCGTCTTATTTCCCTGTACTGGTTACATGTCGCTACTCGTCTCCGACCTACACATGCTGGTGCCGTTGGCCACTAAAGGTCCAGTCCCTCTCTCTCCGCTTTTTTTTTTTCGCTCAAAGATTTGGTTGTGATCCTCCTTCAAGGTGCTGTCTGTCGGCTGAATCCATACACACGTGGCATAGTGCCCCCTGACTGTGTGCTGATTAGTGCAATTTACTTGAACTTTAAAGTACGGATTCAGACCTACGACCTATAATGGAAAAAAAGAAAAAAAACCTCACTCGTGTTGAGATTTACTTTCTTTCATCAACCCTGAATGAATTTAGATCAACTGCAATTCGTGATGGGACGGGGCTACGATGCATTATACAACCCAGAATCAGATTTTCAGCAAATCAGCATTCACACAGATGGAGAGGAAGGAGTTAAAACATTGTCTAGGTTCAGAGGGTGGATTAGCATATACCTCATTCCCAGTCCAGCAGAGCTGGAACTTTAAAAATGCTATTGTATTGACATTAACAGTTATAAACAGCATTACATATACACTCAGTTTAAGAAAAACAAATTCTCACTTATGTTGTAGCGTTCACTTGATTGAGCCGATTGATTTATAGTTTGCTCATAACTGTGTGTAAAAAGAAAAAATGAGAAAAAAAGAGCTGTGAGATGAAAAAAACCTTTTTTTTTTCCTTGGGACCATTTTTTTCTTTAGGTCGTGTACAGATTTATGGTTTGGTTTGACTTATTTATTCCATCAGTAGTGCTTGGTTTTGTTTTTATCATGTCCAATGATTTTGTTTTCTTAATAAAAGTCATACAAATGCTTTGTCTGTGTCAGTCTGTTGGAAACTTGTGAAAAGTCCTCCACTTCTAGAACAAATTTGGGATTTTACTTTTTAGCTAAATGTCAAATTTTATCTACATGCTTTTGAATGCTACAAGTTGATGTCCTTGGATTTCATTATGTTTGCTCTTAACTTCCTACCACATAGACCTAACCTTTATCCTACATCTTTTAAATTCCACCTTCGAACTGCACAGACACATTCGGTTAACAAAGTTGTTTGATATCGTGTCTGTAATCGTGAACCATAATAAACGCCTGTGGGGTTTTACGCATGCGCCAACCAGACGCAAATTCTCGCATGAACTTAACACGCTGCCATATAAACCCAACCTTTAGCCTACATATTTTAAATCCCACTTTAAACACAACTACACTGACACATTCAGTGAATAATGGTTTGTCATCGTGTCAGCGATCGTGAACACCAACACCAATTGGTTTTTGCGCATGTGCCAGCCGGAAGCAAACTCTCGCGTGAACCGGGAGGGGTTTTCGGGAGCGGTGTTGGGTCTGAGTGGTGAGAAAGGCTGCAGCTATATATTATTGGCTAGACTCCTCTCACAACAAGGCGTGCTCGAAGTATGCCAACTAAACCTTATTCAGAGAAAAAGATGTTCTAGAAGTGGAACTGACCCTAATAATGCGAGCGGATGTTTTACTGAACCAGCAGTTTTAAGAGTTTACTGTGCGAGGTAGGGAACGGCCCCGTTTCCCGCCTCTTGATTCACTTTTTTCAGCTCCAGTGAGTCGTTGCATTAGCTTAGCTAGCTTGCTAAACTCCATCGAGGTGCTAACCGTGATAGCTGGTGAGTTCACGTAACCTGATGAATGAAAGCACTGAAAGCGAAATGTAGCGTTTCGATTTATGCAGTGACCGGAGTGGCAATATTATTTCTGACTTTAATTGTACAATTTGATGTTGAATATGTTGGCACGCTGCTCTGTTGAGCAGCGCTTTCAGCCTATAAAACAGCCGCATGTGTTAGCCGGCTAAGGCTACTTCAGCTGTGTAGCAAATTAGATTAAACTGAGAAGTAAATAAATATAATAAAAAATCTCCACATAAAGCAGCAGTGTTGGGAAGAAAAAGTTGAACTGTTTGGTTAAAATGATATATAGACTTCATTCAGACCGGTCTAGTGTCCAGGGAGGACATCGGATATTTCTTACCGGTTTTTTACGAGCTGTAGCATTTAAATAAGAGACACATGACCTTATACACACAACATTATCATGTCTGGATGTAAAAGTGTGTATTTTAGCAACATGTTAAAGAGTTGTTTGTCCATTTCAGCTTGATATTAAATGAACTTTGATATGATTAGATTATGTAGTTGGGTTAAAAATTAAGGAAGGCTCTCTAAGCGTGTGGCAGAGTCTCAATTTATATCGAAATATGTAAGAAATTACCTAAAATCTCATAAAATCACTACCATTCACATTTTCTTTCATATCATACTATGAAACTATGGTGCATTCACTGACCAGTAAAGGTAAAAAAATTTTTTAGCTAATTTCAGGCTTCATTTCAATCAGTGAAACGGTGATACTATTTCAACAGCCTTATTGTAGTATCTCATACATGGAGGCTTTACACTCAAACGAAATGACAAAAGTTGTGACGTCAGGGAAAGAAAAAGGACATGGTGAAGGGGTAGAGTGGACAAAAACACAACGTCAAACATCAGCTGCCATTCCAATGCTACTTTGTTTTCTTGTTTCTTAAATTTTCTTATTGCTTCTCTTCACCTTGCCCAGATAATTTGTGATGGCTACTACTGAAATGGAATCTGGGTCTACAGAAATCAGGTCTGAGCAAGGCCCGTTGGACCCTGATTCGAAATACCCACTCAAAGTTCTTTACTGCGGAGGTACAGTCAATAAATTCAATCTGTCGCGTAAAATCGCGGTGCATTTCGACAGCCTCTGACCCGAGTTTTTCTTGTTCTTCCTACAGTGTGCTCCCTACCTACAGAGGTGAGTTTCATCATTAGACAGACATTACACTCGCATTATTTGGACTATAAACAAGCACCTGCAGATTATTTCTTTCGAGAGTTGTAAAAACTGGTGATGTCTCCGCAGTACTGCGAGTACATGCCCGAGCTAGCCAAATGTAGGCAGTGGCTGGAGAAGAACTTTCCAGATGCGTTTGCCAAGATGACTGTAGGTGAGTATCTTCGAGGTTTTCTGTGGATTTTTTGCTTCACTCCCCTACAATTTAAAGAGCTTTATTAATAGTAGTTGGATAGATTAGAAGTCTGTGTAATTAAATACCAATTTTCAGTAGCTTTAAAAACTACATTGGCTTGTTCTGTATAGGATCTATTATCTTTATGGGCTGCACTACAGTAAAGGATGGCAGTGATAGGAATGGCGTTCTGTCATTGGATACTTTTCAGGCTACAGAGCCAATGCATACAGAGCAAGATGGTGTTTTTAGATACAGCTGGATGGCAAATCTAATTCCAAGTTGAAGTATGCACATGCAGACATGCCCTGGTGGGTGTGTCTGTCACTCAGAGCTCTCCCACAGCAGAAGCAAAACTGGACAGTGGCTGTTTTGTCAGACCTTTGTGGAGGTAGGTACGATTTGTTTCTTGTATTGGCTGGCCACTCCAAATTAAAGGTGATGTTTCTCTGGACAAATTAGGATAGATCTACGCAAAACAAGCCAATTACATTTTTTGCACAAATCACTTTTAGATGATGTTTTAGTCTGCTCAATTCTGCTTAGGTTGAGCTTTCTTAGGGCCTCTTGTCACTTTAAATCCAAAAAACCTGCTGCTGGCCACGCCCTCTACAACTCAATGTTTACACAAGTATATGAAAATGGCTGCTAACAGATGCGCAACTGTACATTTTTGCAAAGCATCTTGCACAACCAACAAGCACGCAGCAAGTGATTTCGGGAGGGTAAGTCAACAACAAAGCATTTGCCTTTTCCAGCAGCCATTGTACAGCACATACAGTGACCAAACATGCTGGAGCTCCACTTGGGTTGCTAGGTAACGGTGCATGTCGATTTTTGACCTAACATTCAGGTTTTTGAAACAGCCAATTTTCCAGACACCAAAAATCTTTAACTTCTTGCCAAAAAAACAGTTAGAGATTATTTTGTTGTTCTTTTGGTACCTGAATGGAAGTACAAAAATAGGTACATTTTGCATAAAGGTCCCCTCTAAGGCTATTTGTGCTCCCCTGATAATAGACAAACAAATATTCATTATCATTCCACAGCAATTAAAGTAGTAAAGTAAAAAACCTTGTTTGTAAGTAAGCTAATATTTACTCTAGTAGACAAATATAATTTTTGCAAAACTGATTGTAATTCTTCTTTTTGCTTCTTTGGTCCCTCTGGTCCGTCTGGAGATGCTCCCAAACAGGAATCCGGCACTGGAGAAGCTCCCCCTACAGGCGAAGAGGAGGAGAAGAAAAAGCAAAAACGAGGTATGGCTTCACATATTAGTCTATATTAGGGGTTCTCAACGTGGGCGGTACCGCCCCCCAGGGTGCGTTCAGAGGACGGCAGGGGGCGCTGGCGGACATCTTTACAAAAGGGGGGCGCTGGGATGCCTTAGGGGGGCGTTTGGTCGAAGGTAAACTTTACACCTTAAATGCACAACAATACCAGTTTAGACTTTGAG
>CAEGAF010084316.1:0-17515 GCA_903067075.1 Micropoecilia bifurca | reverse complement strand
CAGATCCCAGGAACAACATCAGACATCTCAGTCCAGAAATGTGCAGTACTAGGCACAGCCAAGATACTGCGCTGAACACTCAAGCTCCCAGGCCTCTGGTAGAGGACCCGAGCTCAGAGGATGAAAGAGAGAGACCACCCGCGGAGGGTGAGAAGGGAATTTTATATATATATATATGGTTCTTGAGAATAGGGACAAAACAGGTCCTATGGATAAAGCATAAAATTTGAATAAAATATACACAAAATATAATTTTTTCAAATATCTGGCTAAACTAACCTGGATCATGTGTGAATGTTAGAGCCTCATTTTCAACAGTGGAGCTATAAAGGTTGGAAAATGTCATCATTTTGGAGAAAATCTCATCAGCATCAATATTTCCATTTAATAAGAGGCAAACAAAGAAAAATTGTTCGATAAAGTAAAAGCCTCTCAGACTCTGAGCCCGACAACAACCAAAGTATTATTTTTAAATTAGACAATTTAATTTCACATAACTATCGCGGTAGAAGCCATGTGTTTGTGAAATACTTAATGAAACATATTTACCGTGTTTGATGTTTGTTGTAAATGACTTATACTCACACAGAACGAGGTAAAAAGTCCAAGTTTGTGGTTTATTGAATGTTCAGAAACTACAGCGGCTGTGATGAGCCACAGTAAAGGTTAACAGGTAAAACAACCCGAACAGGAGATCAACTCTGATCCACTTGCACCTTTTTATTCTCAGTCTCTCTCTGTCATTTAATCACACCCGTTGCTATGGCAACCCCCTGCGCTCCACAAGCCGAGCATCTAATTTCTAGATCCCACTTAAGACAGACAGACCTCAATAAATGAGACTAAGAGACGCAAGTTTAATCGAAAATTGTGATCAAAAGGGAAAGTATGTAACTTGCTACCTTTGAAATTTATAGACAGGTGTATATTTCGGTGCTTTGTTTTTTAACAGTTTTAATTGCTTGAGAAAAGTGATTTGTGTCACAGTTTGAAACAATTTTTCTCTTCCACATTTTTGTCCCTGAAGATCTGTACGTGGATAAACTGCTTTTCTATTTGAGTTTTTAACTGTTTGCAACGTTTCGACTCGACATATATCTTTATTCCCTCTATATATGTATATTTGTTATTTCAGTTCAATTCGGCTACAACACGATTTACTTACTGTGAAACAAGAAAAACTGCAGATCCTCCTACCGATCACTTCCTCTTAGAGATGAGAAGGATCAGCTGTTTCTTCGGTCTGAAGCGAAAATGTGACAAATAGAAAATAATTAAAGAAACACCGAACACTAAGACAATGAAAAGTAACGAACCATAAGGAGGTGGTAGTGGGGGGGGAGGGGGGCCACTGAAATATGAACTTTGAGTTCTGGTTGAATGACACGAGCAGCAAACATCGGGGACGAGCTTTGAGCGGGCATGCGCGGATATGCAGCTTGGTAGAGAGAGGTTGGGAAATCATCCATTCATTCATTCATCCATTCATTCATTCATCCATCCATCCATCCATCCATCCATCCATCCAACCATCCATCCATCTTCTTCCGCTCTTGTCCCTCCTGCGGTCGGTTCGGGTTCTGGTGAATATCTACGCCATTTACAAATGAAACTCAGACGGCAACACCTACAGATACCGTTAATTTATTAGGTTCTCTGTCCACCCTGATAATTAAACTTGTTTTCAGTTCACAAATTGTTTACATCTCTTCTTTACATACAATATTTGTGTACTTAATCACAAATTGATAAGCTCAATTATTCTGGGCCTTTCTGAAATGCACACAGCAAATTTAGAAGTGTTCCATCAACTCCTACAGAGTTGAATTCAACATTTTGAAAGTTTCTATATTGGTCCACTCTGGTGTAGAAATTACACTTTTGAAAGTGTTATTTGTGATATACTTGAATCAACACTCACAGTAGTTGAAATTAAACACACATCAGTGTTGACTTACTCAACACTATGAATATATCACACAAGTATAAAAGTATATATCAACATAGAAATCTGAGTTTTTAAATTCTACTGGCAGGTTGTGCTGTGGTGGTGTAGAGGTTAAGCACAGCCCACGTATGGAGGCTCTAGTTTTCAATGCGGCTGTCATGGATTCGCTTCCTGGTCTTCCTTCCCCCATTACCCACCTTGTCAATTTACTAACAAATAAAAGCCACTTGAGCAATTAAAACCTTTTTCAGAAGCTACTGGCCATCAATAATCCCCACATTCATTTTAAGACATTAGATGCTACAAAAACACCAACACCATTCGCAGAATATAATCTACTTTTATTTCAAAACAGACAGCACTGACAGTATACAACAAAGGTCATTCATTCATAGTACTTTGCACTGAAGGTGAAGCTTTGAAAGTTCATTGGAAGCGGCAATGGATGATCTTGTGATCACTGATGGTGAAGTGTCTTTGGTGCTGCTCTTGTTTTCGCCAAGATGAAGGAGGAAGATTTTAAGCCTGGAAGGAAAAACAGGAAATACAGCAGAAACATTAGGATAATAAATATTTTAAAAAGTAGTGCGAACAAAACTAATCAGACTCACCTGTGTGTTTCACCGTCAGTCATTCAAATTACTCTGCCCACCTGGTTTACAAGATAAAGCATTAAAAAAGTCAGAAATAGTTACTAAAGAAATTAGTCAGCTTGTAGAAACATTTTTGGACATTAAAAGTTGTGCCAACCTGTCTAAAGAAATGTGTTGAAGTCATAACAAGCTTCAGTCACCAACATGACACACAAAGAAAAAACATTATAGCAGTCTTTAGACATTCCACAGGTACAAAACACCAGTCAAATGGCTCCATTGTCTCCTCATTGTGTAGATAATGTTCTCCAGATTCCTGCTAATCACCTATTTATTGTATTCAGGTTTGGTGCAGCGGCACATCTACATGTTGCAGGACGGTGGACCCTGAGAACAGGCGTTTGACACTGTGGCTTAGATCAAGTGGGGTGACTGTGGCTGTGTAGGTAGTCATCTTGTGATCAGAAGGTTGTAGGTTCAATTCCAGTTTCCTCCTGCCACATGCCAATGTGCTCTTGGGCAAGGCAACCCCACATTGATCAGTGTATAAATTTGTGAGTGCAAATGGGTGAATGTGACTCCAGTGTAAAGTGCTTTGAGTGGTCAAAAATGATTGGATAAAGCATTTACCAGCACAGCCACCCCTCCATTTTACAGTCTACAGCCAAAAACCTAAAGAAAACAACCTCACAGCTAAATAATGTAACTCAAATGGCCTCCAGATTTTTCTGACAGTTTTAATGTTTGGTTAAGATTATAAACAGTCATATATACAGTGACATCCAAACAAATAAACATACATTAAGTTAACTATGTATATGAATCGATATTCTTGCGTAAAAGAAAAAATAATGCCTCCATAAAAAATAGTCAAAAACATTTTAACATAGAATAATTACCTCCAGACAAGACGCCATACTGCTGCCGCCGCTCCTCAGGCAAACGTGACGTAGTAGCGGAACAAGACGCCATCTTTAGCGGGACTAATGACCGGCCCCAAATAATAAAGCTAAAGATTGTTACAGTTATTCAAATTCAGAGCTAAAACTGCAGTTTGCTGAAGAAACCAGAGAGAGACGAGATGCTGCTGTTGGCTCAGGTAGAGAGAGTCCAGTGTGTCCAACAGTAACTCCAGTGTCCATTATGTCCTTCATGTCCAGCAGTGACTCCGTCTCATTGTTTCCATCATCAGGTCTGAGGAACCAGACAAGGTTTTATCAAAGAGTCTGGATCTGTTGAATCTGTTCGATCTGTTGGTTCTGTTGGGTCAACAGAATCTGGGTTTCCAGAGCTGAATTGATGCAGATTTTATTTTAATCACAATATAGAAAAAGTCTTAAACTAGGCGAGTCAGATCCAGATGGACATGTATCACATCAAACTTGAAGTGTGACATCATGATGATTGACAAACGTCTAATTTGGCACAAAACATGTTTAACTATTTAATATTAAATAGTTATTCCATATAAAATCAATAATCAGCCTCTGTTAGTGGCTCATTCTGCACATTCTTCAAATTTTCCTTCCAAATAAACTAAAATAATCTCCTCAGATGTTGATTTCACTCAGTCATGGTCTCTATGCAGCTGATCACTGATCAGAGCTGCTGGTTTGTTAAATCACAGATGAAGCTGGTCAGACTGGTCAGCTGCACGTCCAAAGCTCAGATCTGGACTCGACTGATTTACAGGCTGAAGAATCAGAAAAATCCATCAATAAGTTTCTGCAGAAACAAACAGACGTGTTTAAACTGCTGCAGCTTCAGGAAGAAGTTATGAAACGATCTGTTGTCCTTCAGCTTCTCTTAGTGGAAACAGTTTCCTGGTGAAACCATCCACAGCTGGTAGTGACTAGTTATTTTTACTCAGTTACTTTTACTAAAGTTACCTTTTGGAAAAACTGTTTACATTTAGCAGTGAATATAATAAAGTGTCATTTTTTCATTTAATATTATGAAGATTATCATAACAAATTACTTTGGTAAACCTTTTGGATTCTCATCTAGTAACGTCACTAAATGATGATCAGACATATGTTAACCAGTAGCTGGAGTTATTTTTTACAGTGTTTCTGGTTCTACTGGTTCTGAAAACTCTTCCTGGTTCTCTGATTTCTCTCCATCTTCTGATCCATGTTGGGAAAAGTTCTGCTCAGTTTGAACCGGATTACAGCCTGATGTTGATTCTTCATGATGAGTTAGAAAATACATTTGACCAAAAACAAAAACTTAAACCTCCAGATCGGTCTGGAGTCCATCAGGAAGGATTTTACTGAAAACTGCCAGCAGAGCGCACACCTCCAGATTGCACCAGGCTCTGCTGTGCTGGTTGTTAAGAGACCACAATAAATCAGAGATGTGCTGAGGAAGACATGAAGAAGAAGAATTTAACATCCTCAGAGTGTGTAGAGTCTTTGCGGCTCGTTGCTGCTGGAAGAGAAGCTCCTTCATCATCAGGTCTTCCTCCAGCCGTTGTTGCTGTAAATCCACCGGCCGGTTGATGATGTGGCTCCAGTTCCTGGACCAGAAGCTCTCAGGCGATCAGGCATCTGTTCTTGTATTTGTCCTTCATCATCTTCAGCTCTTTCTCCTGGTTGTTCTTCAGCTCTTCCATTTCTCTCAGCTGCTTGTCTTTGTGCTCCAGCTCTTCTTTCAGTCGCTCCTCTTTGTGGGCCAGCAGGTTGTCCAACAGCTTGTATTCTCTCTGCCGTTTCTCCTCGTTCTCCTGAATGTCCATCCGGTGTTTCCGCTCCAGGTTCTGGATTTCCTCCCGATGTTCCTCCATCAGACCAGCGAAGTTTTCCGTGTATTTCTCCCTGAAGTCGTTGTGATCTTCTGCTTGTTCTCTCGCCTCCTCTTGGAACTTCTTCCTGATGTCGGCCGCTTTCTTCTCGTACTTTTCGTCCAACTCTCCCAGGTTTTTGTCCTCCTGTTCAGTCTGTTGTTCAGACGTCTTTTTGGTCTGATCATAATACATCTGCAGCTGTTTCAGTTTGATTTCATTCTTTTTCCGTCTGCTCTCATTCTCTCTCCTTCGACGTTCCCAGTATTCCTTCAGCTCTTTCTTCCTGTTCTCTTGCTCTTTCCTCAGACTTTCCATCAGTTGTCCCAGTAAACTTTTCTTCTCCAGATCTGCTGCAGAATCCAGTTTTTCCTGCAAATCTTTCAGTTTTTCTTCAGATTCCTGGTTTTCCTTCTCCTCCTCTTTCTTCTTCTTCCTGTCTTCTTCATCCCTCTTTTCCTTCTCTTTCCTTATCCTCTCTTTCTCGCTGGTCATTTTAACCCTCGCTTGTTCCAGTTGTTTTAATGTTTCTTCTCTCTGACTTGCCAGCGATGCCTTTTGTTCCTCCATCCTCTCTTGCAGCTCTTTCATTTCTTTGTCCCGTTGTTTCTCAATCTTTTGCAGCTCTTTTTGCATCTCCTCGTTCTTCTGTTCCAGGATTTTCTCCACCTCTTTCTGAATCGCCGCCTCGGCTTCCCTCAGCATCTCATTGGTGAAGCAGCCGCCGCCGTTCTTCTTCACCATCTGCTCGATCTTTCCCAGCAGCCCAGAGACCTGCTGTGCTTTGCCTTCTTTGTCGTAGTTGTTGAAGACGTGGAATCGTCCTCCACAGTCTTCGATCAGGTTCTTGACGTGGTCGTCTCCTGTCTTGATGTATTCCTCTACAGATATTGAATGATGTTCTAATGAGTCTCCCTTAGTGAACAGGATGATGGTGAACTTCTCAGAAGACTTTCCAAAGACCCTCTTGACCAGTTTTAATGTGTCCTTCTCCTCTGCAGTGAACCTGCTGATCTGCAGCACCAGAAGGAAGACGTGTGGCCCTGGAGCCAGGAGGCTGATGCACTTGGTCATCTCGTCGTTTACCTCCTCGTTGGACAGGCTGGTGTCAAACAGTCCAGGAGTGTCGACCACAGTGACTGAGCGGCCGGCCACTTCGCTCTGCGCTTTCTGGCAGTACTTGGTGACAGACTTCTGGAGAGCTTGAGCTTTGAATTCCTCTCTTCCCAGGATGGTGTTTCCGGAGGAGCTCTTCCCACAGCCGGTCTTACCGATCAGGACGATCCGAAGAGTGTCTGGGGTCGGCGGCTCATCGGCTCCTGGAAGGAAAAGAAGTCATCAGGTTTTTAATAGAAGCTCAGTGGATTACAGGTCAGGAGTTCAGGTTAGTAGAAAGGATGTAAACTCCTGATGTACGTTTATGAAACCAAAATGCACCCTGGGATTTATTTCAAAGGTAAATCTGGGCATTAATGGAAAATCTTTGTGCTTTAAAGCAACTTGTTATCCACCTTCTGTCACAAGATCATGTTGATGAGGTCAGGAGGGTCAAATGTGAGAGTATATTACACTTCCTGTTGCCAGGGGGTGTTGATTAAGTGATGTTACGGTTTGATCGTTGCATTTTGCAGGAACCGGATAAGGATCAAACCCTGAAGGTTTGGTGTCTCTGTGACTCCAAACCAAAAAGGTTTTGAAACTCGATATTTTGATAACTTTTAATCTGCCATGTCTCGTGAGCAAACTGATCGAGTCTCAAACCGATTGACTGAAATCTGTAGAAGTTTGATCAAATGCTGAAGCTCTAAACTGTCAAAATGGGTTCAAAACTGGAATTTCAATCCAAGATGGCCGACTTCTCGTTTGGGGCAGAGTCCTAGGGTTCTACATGTGTACCAAATGTCATAGCTGTTCAGTAAAATAAGGTCCATGTAAAGAGTGTTTTGAAAGCTGCCAGTGGCGCTGCTGAGCCATTCCTCTTCTGACTTTGTGAAACTATTAAAATACATAATTTTCACCCAGTTCTGATGCGTCCGCAGAGTTTGATGAGGTTTTGTTTAAGCCTCTAAAAACCAAACTGATTTAATGGGAAGAAGAAACAGATACGATAGACCTTCTCAGGTTGTTAGGCCAATAACACACTTTAGCTTTAGCGTCTGCTAAATACCATGTTTGTGTAGCTTAGCTGTAGCAGCACTAATGTTCATGCTTTAAGCCGGTTAGCTTAAAGCTAACTTTGCTTTTAGATTTATCTGGTTTAGCCACATCAGTGGGTCGTCAGATAGAAGTTAAACTCCTCCACCAGGTCGACTGCCTTCTGAGTACAAACAGGTGTGAGCAGCATTAAAGCCTCTGCTGCCCCCTGGAGGTCATGGGAATAGTGCATCTGCCTTCATACTTGAATATTTTGAATTTCCTTCCTGATTCTCCCTTTTCAAAATCTTCCAAGAGAGCCAATGCAATGTAACGTAATGGGGGGATTTTGTTGTTTATTTATTATATTATGTATTTATCACTTAAAGCACTTTAATGTGAGATAATAATGAACCTGACTTGACTGCAGATGGAGGAAGTTCTACCTACTAAAGGAGGTTCTGGACTGGACTGTTTTGCACACTTTTCTACTTTTTCTTTGTATAATGAGTTTCTCCATATGAGGTTGGAATGAAGTAATTCTAAAACGTGTCAAAGATCAGATTATTAAGGTCAATGTTGTTTTTAATGACTGGATCTCACTCACTGATTATGACTTTCCTCTTGAGGTTCTGAACTTCTTCCTCCAGATGAACAATGTTTTTATCTTTTTCCCAGATTTTTTTCTGCTTGAGCGTTGGCGTGTATTTTGGCTGTGTATCCGTGCTGCTCATCTTCAGACATGATGTTTTTTTCTATGAAACGCAGCAGCTCTGGGACCTGCTGCCTGTCCTTGACGTTCAGAACCACATATCTCCCTCCGCAGCTCCGGCAGAGATCCTGGACGCCTTTGCTTTCCCTGATGAAGTTGGTGACAGCTGGAGCTGCAGGATCCGACTCCACAGCGAACAGGATGATGGTGAAGTCGTTGACTCTGGAGCTGAATGTGTCCTGGATGGTGTGTAACTCTCCCTTGTCTTCATCAGTCAGGGGACCCACAGGTAGGACCAGGATGAAGGCCTGGACACCCTCAGGGTCACAGAGGGAGACACACCTGAAGGATTCCTCCATCACTTCCTGCTGAGCTTTCCTGTACAGTGAAGGCATCTCCAGAATGGAAACCCAACAGCCACACGCCTCTCCTTGGTTCATCATGATGTCTGAAGGGTTGGAGACAGAGTGAAGCTCTGTCTGGCCCAAAATGGCCTTCGCTAGTGAGGCCTTCTCAGCGTTTCTCGTCCCACACAGAACCAGGTTTAAGGTTCTCCTGTGAGGTCCAGGTTCTGGGTCTATGTTCTCTCCTGTGAAGGTCAGGTAGACGCCCTTGTTGAGGTGCACAGTTGCCTTCACCTTCCTCATTAATGCCCTCTGGTCGTCTTCATGCATGTTGTATTGCCGTTCATCACAGTCTCTGATGAGCAGCTTGACTGGCCCAGATTCGATCTGTTCGTGGGTCTTAACCACCAGCGAGTGCTGCAGAGCGTCCAGTCCGAGCAAACTGAGGATGGATGTGAGGCTTTGCCTCTTCCTCTGTGAGAACGATGAAGGTTTGACCAGCAGCAGAAGGACGTTTGGTCCAGGATCACAGAGTCTCACACTCCTTCATTTCTGCTTTGATTTTTCTCTCAGACATGTGGAAGAAGTTCGGAGTTTTAACCACCGTCAGTGAATATCCTCTCCACTCTCCATTAGCAGCTGCACATTTAGAAGAAGATGTTTTATGGAAATGCTCTGGGCCTTTACCAAGGAGAAAGTTCCCCAGTTTTATCTTCATCTCTTCACTTTTCCCAAACAGAACTATTCTGAAGGCAGAACCTGAAACACAACAAACAAATAACAGTTTAGAACAAAACAGAAACAATCAGTTTATCAATAAGGTATGGAGAATGGATCTAGAGTATAAACCTATTGAAAAAACTTCAATTAACAACCAAGTATGCTTTTATTGGACCAGAACTTAGTATTGGAGCTAGCCTAACCTGCTAGCCTAACCTGCTAGCATGACAGCAGACAGACATCTTCACTTTAATATGTTTAAAAAAGTATTTCTATTGTCTTTTAGTGAACTTGACTTGCTCTCCTGATACTTTTACTCAACTTATTTCCTGTTTTCTGTTGAAAATCTGCATTTTGTTGTTTTAACCTCTGTCTCATATCATGATGATGTTTGGTGTAAATTGTGAAGCAGTTTGGTCTAAATGGTCTTTCCATCTACTGCTGCTGTTTTAAACGTGATATTTGAAATTTCTCTGCCAATTTTAAACTCTGGAGTTAGTTTCAGTTTGACATTCTGTTCTAATTAAAGACAAAAACCAAAACATGGTGCTTATATTTACCAATGAATCAATAATGGCCAATTATGGTTTAATGAATGAATGAAGCTAGTTTCATGTAAGAAAGGAAACTCGCTCCATACTCACTGGAGACCTGGGGGTCCATCGATGTCTGTTCCTCAAATTTCTCTGAGCTGACTCGTCGTCCTCTGTTCTCTGTCAGAGTTTTTTCCAGAAACTGCCAGATGTCAGGGAGTTTAGTGGTCGTCCTCCACAGAAACTCACCTCTGCAGTTCCTCACCATGGCCTCTAGGGCCCCCAGACTGGCAGGGTTTTGTCCAGGAGTCTCTCTGGGCGTCTTCAGAACCAGCGAGTGAGCAAAGGACTGGTCACTGATGTGCTCCAGGATCCTGCAGAGCCTGTCTCTGTGGTCCTCTGTGAAGCTGTCGGGTTGCAGAACCAGCAGGAACAGATGAGGTCCAGGAGCAGAAAGTCTCATGCAGCGTTCGATGTGCTCTATCAGGTGGAACTGGGAGATGCTGGGCAGCAGCAGATTGGGAGTGTTGACGATGACCAGGCCTTTCCCCATCAGCTGTCCTCTGAAACTCAGGCAGGTTTCTGGTTCCACCTCAGTGTTGAACTGGGATTGTCCCAGTAGGGAGTTTCCAACATGGCTCCTTGAAGACCAGCTGTTCCCCATCAGAACGATCTTCAGTGGGGAGGCTGAAGTACAGAAAGACAGGAAACTTAAAAACATTGTCCAGTTTCTGGTCCTTCATTCATGGTGGCAACTGTCCAGAAGCTTTGTTTGCATCTGATCAGGTTCTGACTGGAGTCTGTGTGCATGTAGTGCCTCCTACTGGCCAACTAGTGTAAATGCACTTCAACAACAGTAACAACCAGAGGAGCCCAACAACAAACACGTTCAGCTTATTTACATCAACAGTTCAGATGCTCCACTGAAACTGGATATCCACAGTAAATGGCATTTATCCAAAATGGCTGCCATTGTCACATGTGAGATTAGGAAAATTATAGAAATATGAATATAGATTAAAGCCTATTGGTTTCAACAGACGTTAAAGCCTAAAGACATAAATGTTGCCGAAGTGTCTTAGTATCATTCTTATGATCCACCTGAGGCTGAAGAGGCGACTTTCTCCCAGTTTGAGCTAAATGTTTATAATAATGTTTGGTCCTTTTACTGTTTTTTGGGGAATTTTCTGTACTTTCCTGTGATGATACAGTCATTTCCCTCTCACTGATAAAGTTTCACTGATTGGAATTAAAACTGCTTAGAACAAGAAACTGAGGACATGAGAAAACTTAACAGTCTTGTGCAGAACTTTATCAGGTCCAAAGTGTTTCACACTAAACGTTCACTGTTGGTGATGAACTGCTGTAGCAGCTACTTTAACTCAGTTTATATTCAGTAGAGAAACTAACAGCTTTGTGGTTCAGGAGTCCAGCAGCAGCGAGTCTCCAGTTTTAACACACCTGAGACACACCTGCATTCAGAGCAACACTTCCTGTTATCACATTCAGGAAAAGCTTCAGAAACGCAGATAAAACCAAACCTACAGAGGAAACATGCAGATGGACCATCAGCTGCAGAAACATGTCAGATCAGGACTTACAGGTCAGAGGGGGATCTCTGCTGGCCAAACGAGGGACGTCATAGAAAACTGAGAGAGAGAGAGACAGGGAGAGTTTTCTGTTAGGTCATTCAGATGCATTATGGGAAGTTTATGTGACGTCATGGAAAGCCAATAAAGCTGGACTCTATAAAACATAAAATCCGGGTGGAGACGATCTCTGTAACTTTGCAGTTGTTCTAGGTTTTTGTTGCTGTTGAGCCTTTTCAGCACTAGAGGGCGCAGTGACACGATGTGAAGTTTGATTCCACATGTTCACATTCAGAACAGAATTCAGTTTTTATCAGCAGCAAAGTGGAATAAATGTTAATGCATTTGGAAACATTAACTAACATGCTCAAATATTCACAGAAATAAAGCAAGAAGATAATTTAAACACATTTTTGGAGAATTTAGAATCACAAACATTTTAAAAAGTTTAAAAACTAAAGATTCAGGTCAGAAAATCTGATTTTCTTTAACTCTGCAGGTTAAACAAAGTTCAGGAAATATAAGTTTTAATCATTTGTATTAAGCTCCGTTTAAAATAACAGAAACTGTGATATCAGGCATAATATTATGACCACTGTCAGGTGATGTGGATAATATTAGCAGATTATAGCCAGGTGGTCATAATGTTATGCCTGATCAGAGTAGATATATGATAACCAGAATGTATTAAGATCTGTTTAAGTAGATCTAAACTCACCAGCTGTTTCATCCATCATGATCCTTCAGGAAACGACGAGGAGAAACTGAGGAAACAGAAATATTTAGATTTACAACATCAAAAGGTTATGAAGTGATAAAATGAGCTTTTATTAAGTTATTTAAATGTTTAAACTGTCAGAGTCTCAAATCTGTTTAAAAAAAACATTTAAACATCCTGGAGAAGAAAACTCCTGAAGTATGCTTTTATTTTTGAAAGGATTACTATTCATTCTGTGGTTTTACCAGGATCTGAAAGATAAGATTTTTCTCCTCATCCAAACATGCAGATGTTGGTTGTGGATCAGAAATCAGAATCTTAGATGATTTCAGATTTTCATTAACCAAAGTTTCAACAATAAAAATGATAAAACCTTCAGACTGAACTCTGGAGGATCTGGAGGATCTGGAAGATCTGGACGATCTGGAGGATTTAAAGGATCTGGTCTACAGACTCACCTGATTCCAGGACATGTAGATGTTGAATTAAACTGAGAGCTAAATCAATAATCCACCATTTAAATCATAATTTCAGACACATTCATGTCGGTTTTCCCTGCTGACTGACAGATGGACTGAACTCTGAACTCTGACCTTCACACTCTGGTTCTGTTTATTGCATTTATCTGACTTTATAATAGAGTTTTATTGATGCTATAAGAAGCTGTTTTGCTGCTGAACTTTATTTCCTCTGACATGAAGACGCTGAACGAACCTGAAGACAGAAACAAGTCCATTTATGTTCTTAAAGTTCTGGAGATGATCAGGATTTTGGATCCAAACCAGAGAAAATTCAGACACAAAATCAAACAGGAAAAAAGCTTCAGAAGTTAGAAAAGATTTTGAATGTTTTCATTTAATATTTTAATTATTAACATTTAATTTGAATGAACTCACCATAAATTGTTGTAACATCGTTTTGAATCCATGTTCAGCTTCACCAAAGATCTGCCTGACAGAAGGTCAAAGGTCACAGGAGAAAAGGAGACACAGGGACAGTCAAACCGACCAATCAGAGGCCGGCGTCTGAGAGGAACCGTTTTTATTTTTCATGAGTTAAATAAATGATATTCATCTGTAATAATCTGACCTGCAGCTGATGGAAACACTGAGCAGGATTATGATCCCAGACTTATTAAGATTTATAACATTTATAAAGAAAATAAAGAAAAATCAGCGTTTTTAAAACTGTGTCCAAACTGAGGCGCAGGGGCCGTCTGTGGCCCACAGGAGGATTTTGTGTGGTCCTGAACGCAGCCAGAGCTTGGAACAAATTTATCGGCCCAGCAGAGGAAGTTCAACAGTTACAGACATCTTTATTTTAGCAGTGATGCATTCTGGGACATTTCCTGCTGTTCCACCTGAACGTCACACAGACTCACCTTCAGCTTCACCTGAAACATTTCTAATGTTTCAGATTCAGATTAATTATTAACGTTCTGCTCTGCTGGCCTGAAACAATCTGTCTCTCCCAGATTTTAGTCACATCAGTTTAGGTATTTAATACATGTTCATCTTTTTTCTCATTATTTCATAATGAAAAGTTTTAGCTTCAGTTTACAGTTAAATTAATCAAAACCTGGACATTATTTCATTTCATCATCTTCCCTATAAAAACAGGGATTATAAACATCCTGATTGATATTTTTAATATTTGTGTTTCCATGCTTGTGCTCCAGCCGGTTCTCTCTGGTTTCTCTGGTTTCTCTGGACTTTCCATTGACTTACATTCATTTCTACAGCCTAAACGTGACCTTTACCCTTTTCCTAACCCAAACCAACCAAAACTCAATTCACACCTTAGTCCCAACTCTGACCCTTGACCCTAACACAGGGTTTCCCCTTGTGGGGACCAGGCTTAGGTCCCCACAAGGAGCAATTGGTCCCCACAAAGTAGTATATGTCAGGAAAATCGTCCCCACAAGGTATTAGAAACACACACATAAGCCGAAGGCGCAGCCTGCCCCCTGCTGGTGCTGCTGAGAACCAACACTCAGCTCTAACAGTTGCATAGAAAACTTCCCAATAATAAAAGACGTTGAGCTTAAAGTCTTTCAAGCAAAGCAACTGACTGATGAACTTTTAAATCATAATTTCAATTTTAATTAATTGTATTTTTTTTAATTATCTAAGAGAAAAAGATACAAATAAACATCTAAATTGTTTTGATCAGATATGCACTGATAAAAATTCATCTCTGATGCAATAGCAGCTGTGAGCTCCACACACCTCAACAATAAACTTCATTTTCTTGTTCTCCAGTTAGAACCTCATGTCCACAGACAGATGAACCTAAAGATCCCAGATTATCAGCTTCAGATTGATGAGGAGAAAAGCAGGCGAACATTTTGTCGGCATTGTTGAGGATCAGGAAAATGGTCATTTTCTGGTGTCAGTGATCACTAAAAGAAACAAACTTGCCTCTAGACATCCATCCATTTTCTTCACACCTTGTCCCTCAGTGGGTCAGGAGGAGCTGCTGCCTCTCCGGTTGATGTTCTGGGGGTGGGGGGGCGCCTGGGCAGGTCGCCAGTCTGTCACGGGGCAACACAGGACAAACAACCAGCACACAAACACTCACACTGAGGGGCAATTAACCTGACAGTCATGTTTCTGGACTGTGGGAGGAAACCGGAGAACCTGGAGAAAACCCACCAGGCACAGGGAGAACATGGAGACTCCATGCAGAGAGACTGGGAATTGAACCCAGAGCCTTCTTGCTGCAACGCAACAGCTCTACCAACTGCGCCACTGTGCAGCCGCCCTGCCTCCAGACAGAGGACTCAAAGTGAAAACTCAAGAGAAAAGAGGCGAAGAAAAGTGATACAAACAGGAAAATAATTCAGAAACATTTTGCCAAATGTGTGAAAATGATGCATGTTTGCTGTAGCTTTGACTTCTGCAGCAGGAGATACTGAACAGAAACAGGAAGTAGAGGAAAAAGGGAGGCAGGATGAAGATAGAGTGACGTCTTCCTCAGCTCCCAAATACTGCAGCATCCAGTCTGGGTTAAAGGTGTCAGTTGTCATGGTAACCTATGGTGGTGATCTCAGTGGTTGTTGCAAAATTGTTTCTGTTCCATCATTTTCAGATTCATGTGGGAAGTTCTTGGTTTTTTAACATTGAACAAGAGCAGGACAGAAGTCCTGGTTTTCAGTGACACACCTGAGAAATTGGTTATTTGACCCAAGAAATATGTCATTTCTAATCTTGGGCTTAAATTAATGCAGATATTGAATTTGAGAGTCAGATTAAAACAATCTGTAAAAAATGTTGTTAAAGCTGCAAAATCCAGTTTTGTTCAGTTAAGACAATTGGCCAAAATAAAGCCAGTTGTGTCTAAGAAGTATTTTGAGACAATAATTCGGTTTTCATCTCTACTTGGCTGTTTTACTGTAATGAGGATTAGAGGTTCCTACATTACCCATCCAGAGTACATATTGCTGTGGAAAACACAAGTATGAGCAAATTGTTCTATTTTAGTTGCACTCATCAAGATTTTCCCACATTTTAGGATTAATTTTAAAGTTTTAACATTTTTATTTTAATTTAAATCTTTCCATGGCCTTCATCCTACATACTTCTCTAAGTAAATGTACTTCAATTCCCTTCTGTGTTTTCATTTAAACAAAATATTCTTATTTGTTAAGGCTGTGAAATATTTGCACAGACATTTCAAATAGACTATGGCAAATACTTGACAGAAATGTTGATTTTTTCCTGTGAATTACAGACTTGGGGCTGAAAGTTCCTACAAACTAAAATGTTAAGTCTTCACACCTTGGTTGAGTTACAAAAACATGGGATCCAAAGTTTGGCAAAAGTAAAACTTAGTTTAAGTCTTAAATTTAATGCTATAAATCTTGATGTCTTAACATTTTAAGTTTTGCCCAACTATAAACCAAATCCATTTTAGAATTTGATTTATTTTAGATCATATTTATAGTGTATTGGACCATATTTGCTGCTATATTATTATATCAGTGGGGAAGTTTTAACCTGACAGAATAATCAGTAAATAAACAGGAAACTCAGTTTAACTCAGGATTCAGCTTTATTGGTGATTTCCTCTAGGGGGCAGTGTTACAGAGAAATGAAGACTTCAGATCTGCAAACATCAACAACGTCATCATTAAGTCTCATTATACCAACATCCTGACTATAATGAGGAAAACCAGAGATGATCTGGACCCTCAGTTACTGTAAAACAAACATCCTGAGTGTTTATTGAAAAAACAAAATTATTATTACAGAAAAGAAGAAGTTAAAATGATTATACAGTGAATTTAAACCTCAGAAATTGTCCAAAAATAAAAGTTGCTAAATTAGACAAAACGTAACCTAAAGGAAATGTTTATTATTTAGTTATTAAAGCTGACAAAGTTATATTGCATGAAGTTAAAATGATAATATGAAAGTACAGAAAACTTGTTTGAACTTTCAGTACATTAATAATTAAACTTTATTCCCTCCACCACTAATACGTAGATCCCTGTTACCTGGCAGAAAATCCTCTAACTGATAAAAAACATGAATATATTCTGTTTCATAAAAGCCTTTAAAAGTAATAAAAAATAACCACTTTCCATATAAGAGAGAATAATAAGCAAATAAAATCTGTTAACCTGTGATGAACCTGAACTCACCAGAGGTTCTGCTCCTCTGAACACATCAATGTTTACATGACGGGCTTTAAATCTTACTAAACACCTTTTGTTACAAATAATCAGATCACATAAATTCCCTTTGCTCTGTTTGGACTCTGCTAACATTTAAATGACTACATCTCTTCACTTCTAGCCATTAACCGTCTCATCTGCAAAGGAATCCCACATTATTCCCTGTGTTTGTTTCTAGATTGGCCTGAAGGAAGCGTAGTTGGATATGTGATAAGCGTAAAGCCCTGGCAGCAGCGGTTCAGTGAATGTGGCCCTGAAGGTGTACAAGTGGGTCAGTGAGTTAGAGGAGACCAGGTAGAAGGACAGAGAGCCGCCTGGCCAGTCCAGGAAAACCCCCAGCCTGCTGCAGCCGCCAGCAGGAACAGAGCTGCTCCAGATCTTACCATTGCGCCAAGCACTGAGCTCAGTGTTATGAACGCCAAAGTACCAGGATGTAGGATTCTCTCCAAAGCTGCTCACAACTTCCTTTCCTTTCCTTTCCATGCTATTGTAGGCAAGAGCGACTCCGGCCTTATTCTTAGGTCCGGTGCTCAACTCAACCTCAAAGTAATGGCGGCCTGTCAGCGCCTGCTCACACAAGACCTGGGTATGAATTTCAAATCTCCCGTGGTTATTAGATAATTTCTGCTGGGGTCCACATGTTGCCTTCCTGTTGCCTTCAGACAGATTCAACCAGTCGTTACATGTGTTTGGATCCAAGGTCAGGCTGCAGTGATCTATTGATAGAAACAATAATCAGTTACTTCTCATCACATCTCCTCCAGA